>CAUYQU010058512.1:0-22114 GCA_963574635.1 Cheracebus regulus | reverse complement strand
GTAAAAGAGAAACTGCCCATTCATGTGAGAAGCAGCATTCCTATAACCATTCAACCTGGTAACTAAGGACAAGCTTCACTCACTTGAAGTGATCCTGCAAGGAGACATTAAAGTCGAAGGCATCTCCCCGATCTGTGAAGCCAATGCCAATGAAAGCACTGCGCCCTGTGAAAAAGGTAGGAAGACTCGACTAGGAAGTATCCTCTATGGCAGGAGGCCCCAACCCCCAGTACCCATCCGTGGCCTGTTAGAAACCAGGCCGTACAGCAGGAAGTGAGGTGCACGCAGGAGAGCAAAGCTTCATCGTATTTACAGCCGCTGCCCATTGCTTGCATTACCACCTGAGCTCTGCCTCCTGTCCGATCAGTGGCAGCATTAGATTCTCACAGGGGAGTGAACCCTACTGTGAACTGTGCATGTGAGGGATCTAGGTTGTGTGCTCCTTATGAGAATCTAATGCCTGATAATCTGTCACCGTCTCCCATCACCCCCAGGCAGGACCATCTAGTTGCAGAAAAACAAGCTCAAGGTCCCCACTGATTCTACATTATAGTGAGTTGTATAATTATTTTATTATACATTACAATGTAATAATAATAGAAATAAAGTAAACAATAAAGGTAATGCACTTGAATCATCCTAAAACCATTCTCTAATGCTAGTCTATGGAAAACTGTCTTCCACAAAATGGGTCCCTCATACCAAAAACGTTGGGGACTGCTGCTCTGTGGCAACTTTTGCCCAGTGAAAATATAACAGTTACCCTAACTAGACAAAGTCTGTGAATGTGAAACATTTTCTCACAGACCAAGAGTCAGTAAACTACATACAGCCCATGGGGCTTATCCTGTCACAGCCTGGTCTTGTAGAAAAAGTTTTATTGGAACATAGCCATATCAATTTGCTTATGTATTTTCTACACTGCTTTCACATTGCAACAGCAAAACTGGGTAGTTGCAACACAGACCACTTGACCTGCAAAATCTAAAGTATTCATTATTTGTCTCTGTTTGCCAACCTCTGTTACAGACCATGGAGAAAAGATTGAAAGATTGAGAATTACTGCCCCACACATAGATGATTCAAGACAGTCTCACCACAAACAATAAATAGGCAAAATGTGTTAATTCTTTTTTTTTTAAAATTGAGACAGTTTCGCTCTTGTTGCCCATGCTGGAGTGCAATGGCGTGATCTGAGCTCACTACAACCTCCACCACCCCGGTTCAAGCGATTCTCCTGATTCAGCCTTCTGAGTAGCTGGGATTACAGGCATGCACCACCACGCTCAGCTAATTTTCTATTTTTAATAGAGACAGGGTTTCATCATATTGGTCAGGCCAGTCTCGAACTCCTGACCTTAGGTGATCCGTCCGTCTCGGTCTACCAAAGTGTAAAATGTGTTAATCCTTTTGTTAGGTATATGTTTTGATTTATAAGTCTACATATGAATTACCACATCTTGAACTTGTGTTCATATCTATTACAAATAACATGTTAATACTTTTCCTTTAGCAACTATAGTAACTTTAGATAAAGGGAAGAAAAAATGTAGTAAACCAAAGAAAGATAAATGCAATCAGACACACTTTTCATGGCTGGGCATTCACCTGTTTTCCTAACTTCATCCCATTCAAAAGTCCCATTTCTCTTACCAGTTCCATCCTGGATCCGGATTACAAAATAGCGGCTGGAATCTGTCACTGTCTCCACAGCAATACCAGGATATTGTTCTACCGGTGCCTGAGCAAAGAGCTCCCCTGACAGATAAGCAGAAGACTTTTTTGAGCAAAGAAAGCCAAAACCCAGAACTCTAGTTAACAAGTATTTCCATTCCAGTCCCCAACTTGAAGGTACTTATAAAAGCACACCAAACTAACATCCTTATTGTTAGAGAGTCACCTGCAAAGATTACCTGAAACTTTATCCTCGAGTTTGATATAGGCAATCTTCCCTTTTGAAGTGATTCGGAGGCGACCAGTCCAATCAGGCTGGTCTAATTTCCAGTCAGATGCCCTAGGACAGGAAAAGAGAAAGCCTCAGACACATGTTTTTAATTTACTAAAGCCTACCCAGAATCTTTTACTGTATTTCTATTTCTCTGTCCTGGATTGCCTATTCTTTCTACCTATTAGTCAACAAGAATAATTCATGATCTGTTTAGATGCCTCATGTTATATATAGTCCAAAGCAAGTAAAAGGCAGTGCTGCTACTTGAGGACTTTGGAGTCAAATAAGCTTCAATAAAAACACATAAAAGCAATAAAAAATAAAATTTTGGCCAGGTGCAGTGGCTCAAGCCTATAATCCCAGCACTTTGGGAGGCCAAACAGGGTGGATCACTTGAGGTCAGGAGTTTGAGACCAGCGTGGCCAACATGGTGAAACCCCATCTCTTCTAAAAATACAAAAATTAGCTGGGTATGGTGGTGTGCGCCTGTAATCCCTTGGGAGGAAGAGGCAGAGTAACTTGAACCTGGGAGATGGAGACTGCAGTGAGCCAAGATTGTGCCACTGCACTCCAGCCTGGGCGACAGAACAAGACTGGGTCTCAAAAAAAATAAATAAATAAAATTTCTCATAACGATGCTATTTTCAAACTATAGATAGTATACTAGATAACAATTGCTTTACTGATCGGATAACAACAAAGTCTACTAAATTAAATATCCTAGGTAATGGCAGCACTCCCAAATCACTAAATATATTATCTTTCACTGAACTCAACCAATATTATAACACTTATTAAGACGGAGGCACCACTGTTCTAGATGCTTAAGATACAACAGCAACCAAAACAAAGATTTCTACCCTCATGAGGCTTACATTCTAACAGAAGATAGGAAATAAAAAAGAAACATAATAAGTAGCATAATTAGTATCTTAGAAGGTGGTAAGTTCTAAGGTAAAGAGAATATATAGAGGCATATTAGGAAGATTGAGGAGACAGAGGGAGAGTGAACAGGTTGTAACATTCAAGAGGGTGATTAGAGTAGATCTCATTAAGGTGAAACGTGAGCTAAAATGTGAAGCAAGTGAGTTATCTACCCATGCAGATATCTAGAGGGAAAGCATTCTAGGCACAGGCAACAGCTAGCACAAAGGTGCTGAGGTCGGGGCATGCCTGGCATGTTTGAGAGACAGCAAGGAAGCCACTGTGGTTAGAACAGAGTAACAGACAAGGTGGGAGAGGTAACAGAGGGTCAGATCATGCAGGCCATAGTAACAACTTCAGCTTTCACTATGAGTGAAAAAAGAGCTATTACAGATTTTAAGCAGAGGTGTGACATGATCTCCCTTATACTCTAAAAAGATGACTACAGCTGCTGTCTGGAGAAAAGCTGTAGGGATAAGAGGACTGAAGCAGGGGGATTACCTAAGAGACTACTGCAGTAATCTAGAAAAGTCACAATGGTGGCGGAAGTGGTTAGATTCTGGATACATTTAGGGTAAAGGCAGCAGGATTTCTAAGGGATTAGACATGGGATAAAAGAGAAAAAGAGAAGCAAGGACAACTCCAAGGTGTTTAGCCTGAGCAAAGGAGTTCCAATAATTGAGATGAGGTGGAACATGTCTAAAAAGAAGGATCAGGGATTCAGTATTAAATATGCTGAGTTTGAGATGTCTAATAGGTTTTCAAGAGACATAGAGTAGACAGTTAAACATATGAGTTCAGGAAAGATATCTGGGCTGGAAATACAAACGTCCATGAAAACATTAGAAATACATAAAATGTGGTATAATCAACTTGAACGACATCTAAGATTATTGATGACACATTTTACAAAACATTGCATTTGTGATTTGTTTTGCCAGGAGTATGGAAAAGGGATTAGCAAAGTAAAGGTTATTAATAATTTATCCTTTAGGAAACCAAAGACTAATACTTAAAGGCTAGAAAAGCAACAATAAGGTATATCTGAACAAGAATGAGTTTAACAAGATGAGAGGTAAAAAGCTGAAAGGAAGAAAATGAAAATGAAAATTAGCAAAGGTTTTGAACAGGATCTGTAAAATAAATCCTTCCCATTCTCCTTCCTCTTGATTCCCTGCTCTCAAAGACCCTCAAGTACGTAAATCTGATCCAGATTAGAGAGCTCTAAAGTTCCTCATCTATTATATATTTTTAATGTCATTACTAATTCAAAGCATGTAAACCATTACAGCTAATGTAAGCCACCAAGAGCTAATGTAAACAGGCTATTAAAAATATTAGGAACAGCCAGGCGCAGTGGAGCATGCCTATAATCCCAGCACTTTGGGAGGCTGAGGCAGGAGGACTGCTTGAGCCCAAAAGTTCAAGGTTGCAGTGAGCTATGATTGACCCACTGCACTCCAGCCTGAGCCACAGGGCAAGGCTCTATCTCTTAAAAAAAAAAAAAAAAAAAAGGCCGGGCACGGTGGCTCACGCCTGTAATCCCAGCACTTTGGGAGACCAAGGCGGGTGGATCACGAGGTCAAGAGACTGAGACCATCCTGGCCAACATGGTGAAACCCCGTCTCTACTAAAAATACAAAAATTAGCTGGGCGTGGTGGCGCACGCCTGTAGTCCCAGCTACTCGGGAGGCTGAGGCAGGAGAATTGCTTGAACCCGGGAGGCAGACGTTGCAGTGAACCGAGATCGTGCCACTGCACTCCAGCCTGGTACTTGGCGATAGAGCAAGACTTTGTCCCGGCCCCCCACTCCCGGAAAAAAAAAAGACACCAGACATACTGAAAAAGGGCCAATTTTCTTCCAGTACGACCGACCTCATCTTAACTAATTACACCTGCAGTGACCCTATTTCCCAATAAGGCCACACTCTGAGACACTAGGGGACTAGATCCTCAACATATTTTGGGGGTAGGGGAACACAATTAAACTCCTAATATATGAAATCTGAATTCACTAAACAAATAAATTGGAATTATTTGCATTACAAAAGTTAATTATTTTCACAATAATTTGCTCAAAATTATTTTTAAATGGTTTAACCAAGACATCAAAAAACATGACCTATTTACAAAATTTCAATGGGGCATAACTTTTATATAAATAAATATATTCTGTAATGTGAGGTTTTATTAGTCTCCTGTGAAAGAAATCAGCTAGTTAATTTAGCCAGTACAAGCTGTAAAGACGCACCAACAAAAAAATATCCTGACTGAAAAACTTCCAAAAATAGAAAATATTTATGTTTGGGCTTTTTTAGAGGGAGAGTCTTGCCCTATCACCATAGCTGGAGTGCAGTGGTGCAATCACAGCTCACTGCAGCTTCAAACTGCTGGGTTTAAGCAATCCTCCTGCGTCCGCCTCCCAAGCAGCTGGGACTACGGGCATGCCACCATGCCCGGCTAATTCTTTTCTTTTCTTTTTTTTTTTAATTTTTTGTAGAGAAGGGATCTTACTTTGTTGCCCAAACTGGTCTCAAACTCCTAACCTCAAGAGATCCCTCCTACCTTAATCTCCCAAATTGCTGAGATTTCAGGTGTAAGCAGGTCTCGAACTACCGGCCTGAAGAAATCCTCCTGCCCCAGCCTCCCAAAGAGTTGAAATTTCAGGTATGAGCCACTTTCCCCAACCAGAAATATTTTTAAAACGTCACTCACTCCAGGTCATTTACATTAAAGTTTTTGTAGTCATGTTATTTAGACTTTTTTTCTGATTTTTCTATGTAGCTTTAGAAAATTAAATTTTTATTTATACAATTATTCTTTCCATGACAAATACCTTTAAAGGACAGTATTTACATCCTAAAACTAAAACCCCATGTTTTGGAAGATGTCAACCACCTTCAAGAGTGGTACAAAATTTTTTAAATACATGTTTTGTTATTGAGCACTTTTAGATGCACAGAAAAATTACATAACACAGAGCATTCCCATATGCCCGGCCCTGGTGTCTCTTATTATTAACATTACCTTAGTGTGGCACATTTCTTGCAATTAGTGAACCAGTACTGACACATTCTTACTCACTGAAGTCCATACTCCTTTCAGATTTCCTTCACTTTTCCTTAATGTCCTTTTTTTGTCCCAGAATTTCACATTATAGTTAGTCATTATGTTTCCTTAGACGCCTCTTGGTCTTGGCTGTGACAGTCTCTCAAAATTTCCTTGTTTTGGTTAACTTTGACCATTTGGAGGAGTCCTGGTTGAGTATTTTGTAGAATGTCCCTCATCTGAGATTTGCCCGATGTTTTTCTTGTGATTAAATTCTTGTGGGTTTTAGGGAGGAAGACCACCAAGGGAAAATGCCATTTTCATCACATGCTGTGAAGGGTGCACACTTTTAGCATAATTTATCTTTGCTGATGTTGACCCTGACTTCCTGGCTGAGGCCCTGTGTGTCAGGATTCTTACTGCAAAGCTCCTCCTTCCACACCCCCGCCACCTCCCCCTTCCCCTGCCTGTCACTGTACTTCACAGAAGGAGGTCACTATGCTAAGCCCACACTTGAGGACTGGGGAGTTATGTGTCCCTTCTTTGAGTACATAGTATCTACATGCCTTATTTAGAATTCTTCTGCCTGAGAGGTTTGTCTCTTCCCCTCCAGTTATTTATTTAGTCAATCATTTACTTACACAAGCAATGACTGATGAATATTTATGTTATACTTTGTGTTATAATCTAATACTACTTTCTTTATTTTGTATCTCAGATGGTTCTGGTTCTGGCCACTACAAAATGTTTTAGTTGGCTCCTGCGTTCCTTTGACTCTGTCACTGGTAGGTTTTTGTTGTTATTTTTATTGTTTTGTATTTCTTTATCGCTTTTTAAAAACTTTCTGGCATTACCAGATACTCTAGGCTTATTTCTTATTATTTTCTGTCCTAGTCTTCGTTTGAGGGATTTCTCCAATGAACCCTGGTTCCTTTTATTGGAGAATGGCATTAGAAACCAAGATCAGGATGCTTGGTGCACTCCTGGTGACTAGAGTGTGACTGCTTCTCACCCCTCGAAGCTGACAGAGCAGTGAAAAATGTGTATGTAGTGTTGTGTGAGTGAGTGACTTGATTTTCATACATCCGGTGTTTAAATTATTTCTAAAATTGAACTACGGTGCTTAATAGAATATATTTGGGGGGCTGGACACAATGTTATCCCAGCACTTTGGGAGGCCAAGGTGCAAAAATCACTTGAGGTCAGAAGTTTGAGACCAGCCTGCAAAACATAGTGAGATTCTATCTCTACAAAAAATTTTAAAATGAGCTGAGCATGGTGGTGCATGACTGTAGTCCAGGCTACTTGGGAGGCTGACACAGGAGGATCCCTTGAGCCCAGTAGTTAGAAATTGTAGTGAGCTATGATCATGCCACTGCCCTCCAGCATGGGTGACAGAGTGAGACTCCATCTCTTAAAAAAAAAAAAAAGGAAGGTGCAGCATCTGTAACATGTCACTAATTATATTACAAGAACCACCTAAAATTTATTTTAAATGATCTGACTTCAAACACATAGTCATACGCTGTACCCAACCGTGTCTTGTGTCCTCTCTTAAGACGGGACAGTCATGCTTTGCCTTCCCAGCCAAAGTAAAATCCTGTGTCCAGCCAAACCTCCAAAGATGCCTTGGGTTTCTTTTATAAATTCAAGTAGACAAACTAAATAAACTCCAAATCCTTTCAAAGTCCTATATTATCCAATATTATGATAAAATTCTAACATTAGATTGCATATTCACCAAAGGACAGAATATTAAATGAGTCCAGAAAACTTGAAAAAGTACAAAATCATGTTGTAAAGTAGATTTTCTTCTTGTTTTAACCACAGGACAATTCATATTTTATTTAAATTTTAGCAATTTCATCTGAAGACTGAGCTCATGAAAATGACTTATTCAGTTTCTGGTTTCATCTAGCTAATCCTCCTTCCAGATTTAAAATAATCATTTCCACAGACACTTAAGAAGATAAACGAGATTCTTATTAAAATGCTGAAACATTTCAAAAACAAACAGATGGACCACATTTCACATCGTGTTAAGATTTTTATGTGTAATCAATTATTAAGAATGTCGGCCAGGCACAGTGGCTCACACCTGTAATCCTCGGAAGGCCGAGGTGGGCGGATTACGAGGTCAGGAGTTTGAGACCAGCCGGGCCAACATAGTGAAACCATGTCTCTACTAAAAATAAAAATAAAGTTAGCCTGGCATGGTGGCGTGTGCCTATAGTCCCAACTACTTGGGAGGCAGAAGCAGGAGAATTGCTTGAACCCGGGTGGCAGAGGTTGCAGTGAGCCGAGATCGCGCCACTGCACTCCAGCTTGGGCAACAGAGTGAGACTTCATCTCAAAACAACAACAAAAAAATGAAAACCAAATGACAGTAGATTACTACTCGCAGGAAACACAGGATCCAACTCTAATGATGTTCTTGGATTAGACAATGATGTCTTATCAACAAACTAAGCAACTGAGAAACTCCAGAAGGCTCTTAATCCAGCAGTAAATTAACCAACCTAGAAGCACGATCTCCAACAAACAAAAACTTGCCTTTACTGTGACCAGAAATAAAGGACAGAGAGCAGGTTTGAAGGCAGAACACAGGTTTAGGTACGAAAGGGTCAAGTTTGAGATTCTGTAGCTGAGATATTCAGCAGCTAATGAATATGTGAATTTAAAGGACAAAGTAAAGAAAAAGGAAGAAGATACCTTTTGGAATCTTCCATGGATTTCATGAAAAATCCATTGATAAACATGGAGCCTTGGGGTGCACAAACACTTAGGCTGAAGAAGAGATGCTGGAGAAAGAAGGAATGGCTAGAGAAGAAGAGAACAAAGCAAGAATAACCGTGGAATCATGAATCATTAAAAGAGGAAGAGACGGGTCAATTGCAGCAAAGTATCCAGCAGGTCAAGTAAGATAAAGGCTGACAGATGCTCACTGGAGTCAACTGGAGTCCAGGCGAGGTCACAGGCAGGAAGAGATGATGGAGGTCTGGAACACAGGTGAAGCTGGCAGAGGATATCGGACTTTGCCCTGCGAGCTGTTAAGCATGCATTTTTATTTTCTGTATTTCTGATGCTTTGACATCATGAGGCCTTGTTGACTCTGGAGAGACTGCCCCTCCTGGGGTAGCCATTCCTAGAGAGAGTAAACTCGCAGAGACAGAACACAGGCTTAGGTAGGAAAGGATCAAGACTGAGATCCTGTGGCTGAGCTATTCAGCAGATAATGAATATACAAATTTAAAGGACAGGGTAAAGAAATGGTGCGAGCTCGCTTTTCATTTACAAAGCACCAATGCAGAGCACATACCTTCCCCACCTCCTCTACTGGGCTCTCAGACTCTGGGCCAGTGTTCCTCTGCCCTCATTGCTCCAGGGGCAGGTACCCGACAACTAGGGGCAGCCCTTAGTGCCAGGGTCCATTGAAATCATTCAAACCAGCCAGTCCTAAGCCCGCTTGCCGTGCCTTGGCTTTGCTGGGGAAATCACAGTACAACCTCTTACCCACATTTTCCCTGTTCTTCCTTCCTCCTGACCTGCCCTGGAGCTTCCCCTGTGGCCCTGTGTGGTGCACTGTGTTCCTGTCTTTAGGGACCTGTTAAGATAAACATCTTCCTTCACAAGGGTCATTTCCGTGTGTCTGTGTCTTACTACCTCTGATTAAAACAAATCCCAGGCGCATTTTAAATCATGGATGGTGGTAGATCCTGGATGGAAGGGTGATCTAGTCATGTAATGCAAAAAGTGGCTATAAGAAAGCTTATATCTCTCTTTGTAATCTTCTATAACAGTTTTAAACTAATTTTTTCTAAATACAGTATGTGGTTTCCTAGATGAGGCAATGGAATTCTTTTTTTTTTTTTTGAGACAGAGCCTCATTCTATTGCCAGTTGCCAGGCTGGAGCGCAGTGGCACAATCTCGGCTCACTGCAATCTCCACCTCCCGGGTTCAAGCAATTCTCCTGCCTCAGCCTCCCGAGTAGCTGGGACTACAGGTGCACGCCACCACGCCCAGCTAATTTTTGTATTTTTTAATAGAGAAGGGGTTTCACCATGTTGGCTAGGATGGTCTCGATCTCTTGACCTCGTGATCTGCCCACCTCGGCCTCCCAAAGTGCTGGGATTACAGGCATGAGCCACCACGCCCGGCCAGCAATGGAATTCCTTAAGCAGCAAGAGTTTTCCAATATATTTCAAAATACCTTATTGTGAATGTTTTTGAAATGTGCAGTTATTATCTGATTACCATATGTTAAAAATTTTACCAAAGTAATGTAAAATACTGAATTAGATAATAAAATAGATTAAGCACTCATAAGACATGTTTTTCCTAAGAATGACATATATGTGGGTTTAGAAGGTTGGATGGATAAAGCTGTCAACAGTATCAGAACTGAACCAAAATTTAATTCATCAGCATTTGAGATAAGCAAGTTTATTGCTCATTGTCCACATAAACTAGCCAATGTGTTAGATTTCCTTTCTTTCTTCTGAAGTATCTTTTATTTTTGCTATATCTATAAAAGATTCTTTAGGTGTGGCTATTTTAACACTTAATGCAGTAGTAATCAGTAATTATTTAATATAGTAATTAATTTTTATTCTTTTGACTTAAAGTTCAGGGTACAACCCCTGCCCTACTTTGTTTTTAAATCTATTAGAAATCACAAGACATAGTGCTTATGATGTCCCTCTGGGAACTGGAAGATATTCTCCTCCTGAATGAACGATAACCCCTGCCACCTGCTAAGTATGCCCTGTGAGACCATCCAGAGAGGCCCTTGTCCTCTATATTCTCATGTCCTTGTTTGTTCCTGATCCATGCACAAGTACTCCATTCACAGACCCAGATATGGATGTCATGAGCCACCCTTTTCTTCCCTTGTGAATATAGTACAGCAATCAAAAGATAAGACCACCACGGTCACAGAAAGCAATGACTTTCAAGGCACCCACAGGGCACTTTCTGTCTGACTATACTGTTTTTTAAAACTTCAGATGGTTGCCACTTTTAATAAAATATTGTTGGCTGGGTGCAGTGGCTCACACCTGTAATTCCAGCATTTTGGGAGGCTGAGGCAAGATCACCTGAGGTCAGGAGTTCGAGACCAGCCTGGCCAACCTGGTGAAACCCCATTTCTACTAAAAATACAAAAAAAGAATTAGCCTGGGCATGGTGGTGGGCCTGTAGTCCCAGCTACTAGGGAGGCTGAGGCAGGAGAATGGCTTGAACCTGGGAGGCAGAGGTTGCAGTAAGCCGAGATCACGCCACTGCACTCCAGCCTGGCCGAGAAGAGCAAAACTCCCTCTCAAAATAAATAAATACATAAATAAAATATTGTTTAATCCCTGTAACTCACTTCAGTAAATCTTCAGTCTTTGAATCAAAGAGAAAAGACTGTTGAAAGAAACAGAAGGTCTGAATGAATGTGTGCCCTCCATGCTTCTGTGCTTTGAGAGCCTTTCTCCCAGTCCGTTCACATTCCAAATAGACATTTTATTCTCTGAGATAAATATTTTAGGCTAGAATAATTTTAAGTCAAAGTGCATGATCCGCGTGCACCATAGCTGCATGGCTATGCAGCGGACACTGACCCTGTGCTCTCCCGTCCTTAGGGCTCCCCAGTGGCCGGCTGGACTGAGAGACTCTGCCCAGGTCATCAACACACCAGCTGGGCAGCCGAGCTCTGCCTCCCGCCTTCTCCATCCCCTCCCCGGGGCAGGACACCCTGCTCACTCAGTGCAGGTTTGTACCAGCCCCTCCCTCCACACCCAGGTGTGCGGGAGAGCAAAGACACTGCTGTCTGCTCCTCTGGGTGGCCTCTGCCCTCTGCGTGGTGAGAGATAGGAACTTGAAGAAAGTTTGTGGAGTGAATAAGTATATATTTATATCACAACTATTGTGAAAGAAAAACGATACTGGCCGGGCGCGGTGGCTCACGCCTGTAATTCAAGCACTTTGGGAGGCTGAGGTGGGTGGATCACCTGAGGTCAGGAGTTCAAGACCAGCCTGGCCATCATGGTGAAACCCCATCTTAGAAAAAAAAAGTGAAAAGAAAAAAAGAAAAGAAACCTTTGTTTGCTTCTTAACCGTGAAGCCTGAGGAGAAGGGGTCAGGAGCTGTGGTCCCACGGCCAGCCGCGGGCTGCGGGGCATCCCCAGGCCACCCTGGGCCTTCTCCTCTCCCCAAGCCAGGTGCAGGCCACCAAGTGCCGCTGCAGAGGAGTCCTTCTGTCCCAGCCTTGCCGGCAGCTCCACCTTGCTCTGCTCTTGCTGGGTGTGAACAGACACGTGTGAGGAGCTTCTCGCTTCTGTCCCCACCTTCCTTCCCTGCGCATCCTGCCCTCCTCCCTCCAGCGCCGCCCCCTCGGACCTCCTTTCCCAGGGGCTTTTCCGTTTTCCCCTCATTCACACCACTTCTTCTCTGCCTGTGGGTGTCTCATGGCCCTTTACAGCAGCGACTTCCTCCCTCATTCCTTCCACTCCCCTCGGGAATCTAAGTAGCAGGAACCCAACTGTCCAAAGTTGCTTTGGGAGCAGCCGCCTGCGTCTTGCTCCCTTCTAAAATGATACAGGAACGGTCCTGGTAACAGAAGCCGCCGCCTGCGGAAACTGGCGCGTCCTCAGCCACGCCCCGCGGCCAGCGTGAAGGAGAGAAGACCGGGGCATTCCTGGCACGGTCAGGTGTCAGCGGGCAGCAATCTTAGTTAATTCTCAAAACCCCGGAAGACCCAGACATGAGGCGCTGACAGGCACCTAACCTGTCCGCTACCCTCGCCCGGTGGGACTGAAACCCATGTCTTTGGGCTGCTCTACCACTTTATTTCCAAAAAGGCCTCCCACACCTGAGAAGGGACATAAAAAGCTGGTCCCGTTGCCAGCGTGATTTCTTAAGTCTCAACCTTGGTAAATCTAATACGGGTATGACCTCTTTCAGAGAGCTGGGAATCTGCAGAGATGCTCTGTTCTCTACTGTACTAATTTCAGGCTTCCCGAAACCAGTGCCTTGCCCGGTGCCCAGGGGAATCCAGGAAGCCCCAGGCGCAGGGCAAAGGATGGGGCGGGACTTGGACATCATACCTGCGCTCTGGAAGCCGCTGGGAGTGCGGCCGGCCGCGGAGAGGAAAAGCAACGGTTTGGGCTCCTCATCCGCGACGCGCGTTCCCCTGCGCCCCCGGGGCCTCCCGTGAGCTCCGTGCGGGGACAAAGCCAGCGCCAGCAGGAGGAGCGCGGGCAGCGGGGCGCCAGGCTTAGGTAGCCGCATGTTCGCACACCAGGAGGAGAGAGCGGGAGGCTCGCGGAGGATCCTGACGCCGGTCGGGAGAGTGCGCAGCCCAGGAGAGGACCAGCGGGACCCAGAGCGCAGCTACCCGGCCGGCCGAGTCCTCACTTCGCGCCAACCCTCGAGTGTGTCCGGGCGTCGGCTGGGGCTGCACTGGAACGCGGCCCCCAGCGTGCGGTAGCTTACTTACCGCCGTGGGGCGCGGGGGCGGGAACGGGAGGCGGTGCCTGGGGCCGCTGGGTTGTCCCCTGGATGAGGGCGTGTCCCGTTGTGCGGGACCCTGTGAAGTCCGCGCCCCCTGCCCCGGCGGACCCCAACCTCTGACTCAGCGGGTCTCAGGACTTCCTACGCAACGCCTGCTTGGGACCCGGACCCCGGGCTTGCTCTCCGGTCGCTGTCCCTGGGAGGACCCAGTAGGGTACCCGCCGTATTGCCCCAGCGATTCTCCCTGGGTTCTGTCTCCCGCCCTCGCCTGCCCTTCCAGCTCAGCCTCGGGGTCAGTCACGGCTTCCCCTGGCTGGCGGGGTCTGTAGAACCTCGGCGCCTAGGTCGGGACGGAAGAAGGCAGCGCAGGGGTGCGGCCAGGTTGAGCGGAGATCGCGGTGCCTTGGGCGCAAATGTGCGGGTGCGCGCTCCTGCCGAGCTCCTGCTTGCTCAGGAACGCTGGCCTCGCCGTCGCGCCCGCCACCCCTGCCCCAGCCGGGGAGACTCGACCTGCCCTCTGGGCGCCGCACCGGGTTCTCTCCCGGGTTGGGGAGCGGAGAGCCGAGGAGGTCGGGGGCACTTGGACACACGCCCAGCTTCCCTGGTCTCCCTGGTGGGGAGTGGCGGGTTTCGGGGCTTCCCCAGGTGAAATTGCCAAGGTTGACCGGTGCGCCCAAGAAAGCAGCCGGCTGGATTTTTCAAGTTAGGGAACTGTTCTAACTCTAACTGGAAAGAATTTTAGTGTTAACAACTTACAAAATGAAATTAAGGCTAGTTGTTATGATTAAAATAAAGCGAGCATCTCTGATGAAACCGCGCTCTGTAAACTCTTGTGGTTTTAGTCATTTC
Source organism: Cheracebus regulus (assembly GCA_963574635.1). NCBI lineage: Eukaryota > Metazoa > Chordata > Mammalia > Primates > Pitheciidae > Cheracebus > Cheracebus regulus. Next base: position 7,850 of record CAUYQU010058512.1, on the reverse strand, counting down.
AGCCGTCTGCTTTATTGCTTTATATTAAGTATATTGAAAAATGTTGAAATTGCTCTCTAATCAATTGGCTACTAATTGTCTCCTCATATGCAAAGTGCAAATAGGTGGAAAGAAGAAGACAGCAGGAATAACTAAGGGAAATGAAGCTTCTTACCCCTTAGGCATCGCCCAACGTTAAAGTATTCTACAAAAAGGGATCTTGTCGGTCACAGATCCTGAAAAATGACCTCAACTCCTTCAAATAGTTTATCTAGGCTTGGCATTTCCAACATGCCTAAGAAATTGGGGAAGCAAAGCAAGCTTTGCAGGAGCCCTGTGAAATCGTGCCTTTGGATGAAGCTCTTTTGAGGAAGTTGTGACACAGGTGAAGACTGCTTCTTCCAATCATTTCACTGTTAAGCAAGCATAGGAATCTGGTATTTACTAAGCAAACACAGTGGTGTAAGAGAATGGCTTCCACCATGGGAGACGCAGAAGAGTCTTCCTAGAAAAACAGGTTAAGAGTAGAAGTTCACAGACATTGACAGGCACTTCAAAAATTAATTTTAATTAGAAAATTAAAAGTTAAGAACTAGTCTGAAAAATGATGGAGAAATGTAGTCTGAAATGATGCTGAGGAAGTAGTGATGAAACCATGACAAATGGACTTTTTATCAACCATCTATCAGAGCAAAAGACAACAAAACCTGGAAGCTGAATGATTTCTCTCTTCCTATACTGAAAGCTAGAGGAAATCAACAAAGCAATGAAGTTTTCAAGTCTGACAGTTTGGGGTCACTTTGATGTCATTAGCCGTCAAAGTGATGCTAATTATCCATTTCTACAAAGATAACCCTTCACATTAAATAATAAATTAGCAAGTGTTACTGAGGATGTGGTGGTGGGCACCTGTAATCCCAGCTACTAGGAGGCTAAGGCAGAGAACTGCTTGAATCAGGGAGGCAGAGATTGCAGTGAGCTAAGATCACATCACTGCACTTCAGCCTGGGAGACAGAACAAGGCTCTGTAAAACAAACAAACAAAAACTCTAGAATTTCAAAAGCTGCAAGTATTGAAAAATCCATTGCTACATCTCCCCAAAATGTTGGTAATATGAACTTGTATTAGTCAGGGTTCTCTAGAAGGACAGAACTAACAGGATATATATATATATATATATATATATATATATATACACACACACACATATTTATACACACATGCATATATATCCTGATATGTGTATATCTATGCATAGATATGTATATATATGGAAGTTTATTAAGTATTAACTTACACAATCACAAGGTCCACCAATAGACTGTCTGCAAGCTTGAGAAGTAAGGAGAGTCAGTCCAAGTCTCAAAACTGAAGAACTTTGGATTCTGATGTTCGAGGGAGAAAGATATAGGCTGGGAGGCTAGGCCAGTCTCACATTTTCACATTTTTCTGCCTGCTTTATATTCACTGGCAGCTGATTAGATGGTGCCCTCTAGATTAAGGGTGGATCTGCCTTCCCCAGCCCACTGACTCAAATGTTAATCTCTTTTGGCAACACCCTCATAGACACACGCAGGATCAATATTTTGTATCCTTCAATCAAGTTGACACTCAGTATTAACCATCACAAAAATAAGATTATGACACAAAACCAGACAGCTGGATATATCCCTGAGGTCAGACAGTAAAGGTATGTTGCTGGCCTTGCCAACTGAAGGCAAATTGCTTCTGATGGGCCTTATGGACAGAAATGGAGAAAAAGGCATTTGCTAAGTCAATGGCTGCATACCAGGTACTAGGAGATGTGTTAATTTACTCAAGCAATGAAACCACATCTGGTACAGCAGCTGCAATTGGAGCCACCACTTGGTTAAGCTTATGATAATCCACTGTCATTCTCCAAGATCCATCCATCTGTCTTCTGCACAGGCCAAATAGGAGAGTTGAATGGGGATGTGGTGGGAATCACCACCCCTGCATCTTTCAAGTCCTTGATGGTTGCACTAATCTCCTTAATCCCCCCAGAGGTGTGATATTGTTTTTGATTTACTATTTTTCTAAGTAGAGGCAGCTCTAATGGCTTCCTACCATGATAGCCCTCACCCTACCAGTCAGGGGCCAATGTGGGGGTTCTGACAGCTGCTAAGTATGTCTATGCCAATTAAGCATTCTGGCACTGGGAAAATGGTCACAGGATGAGTCTGGGGACCCACTGGACCCATTGTAAGTCAGACCTGAGCTAAAGCTCCATTAATTACCTGACCTCCATAAGCCCCTACTTTAACTGGAGGACCACAATGACATTTTGGGTCCCCTAGAATCAATGTTAGCTCAGAGCCAGTGTTCAGTAGTCCCTGAAATGTCTGATTATTTCCTTTTCCTCAACGCACAGTTACCCTGGTAAAAGGCTGGAGGTCTCCTTGGGGAAGGATGGGGGAAAGATTCACTGCATAAATTGTTGATGATGTAGTTAGGTCCTTCCTCAAGGAGACTCAGTCTCACCCTTCATTCAAGGGGTTCTGGGCTTGTAAACTGTCTCAAGTCTGGAAATTAATTGATGGCCTATGATTCTCTGTTTTAGTAATTCAAATTAGTGTTTTGTCCATTCAACCTAGAATTTTTCTCTTTATATAAATTAAGTAGGAATGCAGTAGGCTTCCTATCAATTTCACTTCTAGGAACATTGTGATTAATTAGCCAATGCCAGAGCTCTACATGAGTCCGACTATTCCGGTTGCCACTTCGCCTCTGTTGTCCATTATGGTAGCTATACCCATCTTGCCTTTGATGGTTGAGTGCTGCTACTTGGCTGCTGCCTCCCCAAGATCCAATTATTCCCACTGTATTTAAATTTTGTAGTTGAATGACTGTGGTTCCCACCATTAGATCTGACATACAGAAAAAAGCAATTACAGGGCTCTTCAAAGATGTAGATGCTGCCCTCACAAATCTATTTTGCAAGGCATTCTTCAAGGGTATATCTTCTGGACCCTCCCAGCTGGGATGAGAGTAGGTCTAAAGTGACTAATCCACTCCACCACCCCAATCTCCCTAAGCCTTTAGATTCCTTCCTCTACATTAAAGCAAGGAAGATCAGACATTTCCACCTTGCTCACTGGAGCTATCTTTTAATCCATATTTCAGCTAACCAAGCAAATAAACTGTTAGAACCTTTTTCAACTTCCCAAGCTTCAACATTGAAAGCAGAGTCCCTACTTAGTGGACCCAAATCAATAAATTCAGCCTGATCCAACTGTATATTTCTTCCACCATTATCTCATACCCTTAATACCCATTTCCATGGCTGTTCTCCAGATTTCTGTTTATATAGATTACAGAACTCAAACAGTTCTTTTCGAGTCAGGCACATCTCCTCATGGGTCACACTCTCAACCTCACTTCTAGGAACCCACCAGGACTTTAGTCTACTTATAGGTTTAAAAGCAAATAAGGATGTTGGGGTGGCTCCTGAGGAGAATCAACATTATTTTGCCTGTCACTTGTCTCAGGGGAGGCTATCACTGCTGTCTCTGGCAGCACAGGGTTTATCTGCTCACACACAGGTGGAAAGGCAGATGGCAGCATGGGTTGGGGAGGGGACGTGGCCATTACTGGGGATGGAGAAGCTGTTCCTTCTGACAAAAAAGGTTCGTCAGAGTTTACAATCTCTGGGTCAGGGTCCTCCCATGTGTCCCCATTCCAAGTTGCAGGGTCCCATTCTTGTCCCATCAATACCCTCACTTTAACAGTAGACACCTGGCGAGGCCATGCGTGCACCTTTCCCTGCAGGTCAGCCACTCGCATGATACGAATGCTTGTGTCTGTCTTTCCACAATTGCAGCTCTTTCTCTACAGCAGATAAGATTCTGACTCAGGGCAGTCTTAGCAGATTTCAGGCTCAGTATCTGCTTCTGAAGCCAGGAGACAGAATCCCTGAGTTCCTCATTTTCTTCCATCACTTTGTCCACTAAACTTAGGAGCAAGCAACCAGCTTCATGATGTTCCTTGGGTCTCGACGTATGGTCCAGGGTATTATGTATAGAGTCACTGAACTCCTTGCCTCTCACGAGTGGTGAATCAGGAGTGTCAAATGCACTTATTTTGCATAATTCCCTAAACAGTTCAAGCCAAGGACTATCAGTGTTCTCCGTACCATTAAAAGTACAGTCCTTAGCATTTTTAAGTCTAATCATATTAAGCAGCCAACTTCTGAAAACCCAAAACCAATGAAAGAACTCCATCCTTAATATTCTGTTCCTCTAGAATCACTCCCATTACCAAAATCTGTATTATTCAAGGTTCTCCAGAGGGATAGAACTAATAGTGTGTGTGTGTGTGCGTGTGTGTGTGTGTGTGTGTGTGTGTGTTTATTAAGTATTAACTTACACAATTGCAAGGCCCTACAATAGGCTGTCTGCAAGCTTGAGGAGCAGGGAGAGCCAGTTCAAAACTGAGTTTCAAAACTGAAAATCTCTGGAGTCCAACATTCGAGGGCAGGAAGCATCCAGTACAGGAGAAAGATGTAGCCTGGGAGGCTAGGCCAGTCTCGCCTTTTCACATTTTTCTGCCTGCTTTATGTTCACTGGCAGCCAATTAGAAGGTGCCCACCAGATTGAGGGTGGGTCTGCCTTCCCCAGCCCACTGACTCAAATGTTAATCTCTTTTGGTAACACCCTCACAGACACACCCAGGATCAATACTTTGTATCCTTAAATTCAATCAAGTTGACACTCAGCATTAACCATCAGAAAACTTAATTTTTAAAAATCACCATCTCTATCAGTATACATGTTTTGTAGCTTCTTAGATACAAGGCTATTTTTCTGACCAGAATAAATACAAGTCCTGTTTCAGGTTAGAGGTCCTGTTTTTAGATCAAGTTAGGTTATTGATTTGAGGTTATCTGATAGGAGCTTGATTCAATTATGAACTTGAGGAACATATCAGGACAGTAATATAAAAACATGGAACTTCCAAGATGGTTAAGCCACATTGTAGAGCTGATGGGACCAGGCCCCTTTTACAGCAATAAAATATTTCACACCATGTGTCTCTAGAACTTAGTGTGTTACATTTTACTCTGAGCATTTTATCTTTTTACTATAACCTCTGACACAACTTTTACAATAATTTCTTTTAGTTTTTTTCTACCGATATCCATGGAATTGCATGCACACATGTACGCATGTGCACACACACACACACACAAACATGCCCCATTTTTTTCTACTGATATTCATGGAATTGCATGCACACACACACACACACACACACACACACAAACATGCCCCATTTGCAAGACTGTTACTTAATATTTAGCTATCTGATTTTCCTAAACTTCATCCAATACATGCATAGTGTGAATGAAACAATATATGACAATGTCTCTAAATATGATTTTTAAATCATATAAGCTCTGTGTTTATTGTACTGTATATTTTTCCCTTTTGAGTAAAATTAAGAATCTGTAATAATAATCACATTATCATTTATCCTCTTTTGATGCTCAAACAACACAATCTGGTCAGCGGGGTCCTGTGGCCTGTCTCCTTTCTCTTTGGCACTCCACAGCATCTGTGACAGCAGCAAAGGTGTCTAGGCCTGCCTTGATTTCCCTGATTGCTTTCCATCAGGGAAAGACATTGACCTGGCCACTCTAAAGGAGATTTTACTGGAGATGGGGCTGAGTTTGTTCCACATGAGAGCATATAACAGAGGATCAAAGATCTACATGTTAAGGATCCTGAATTCATGCAGTTCTTCCCAACTTAGCTCCAACTTTACTAAGCCCTTTCTTAAAATCATTTTTTCAAATATGTTTTTATTTTCCCTTTTAGAGCTACTACTAGTTCTTCAGAGTTTTCATTGTCTGTGTATATATATATGACTTATAAAACGACATAGTAAAACTAAGAGAAGAAAACAAAAGGCAGAAATGAATACGGTCATTTGTAATTTAAATGAAAATATATTAGGCATATTTATAAACTAACTTATTTTCTATAACAACCTGGCTTTATGACAATCTGTAATTTCTAAAAAAACATAAAGCTTTTTGTTTGAAATGCTGAATAGTAATTGTTCTGTATTTCTTATCATCTTAGGAAAAATATTTTATATTGCAGCATCTAAATAGAAAAATTTGGGTTAAAGGAAATTAGGAGATTGCTTTCTCTTTGTTCAAGATTCCTTGTCCATAGTTCCCTTTTAATCAAGGCCAGGCAAGAAGAGAATCAGGCAGTACATTTATGCTGAATGGTTGTCCTTAGGGGAAATGCTTGTTGATTCTACACTGACAATCTCTGCCAAACGAGGCTTCGGTCTGGACTTTATGGAAGAGCTGCCTTGGCTACACAGAAGCATAGATGATGGCACTGTGAAGAGTGGCTGCTCTAAATGCACAGGGGAATTTTAAAGATGCTCCTAAATTATACTGGAATGATAAAAAGCTTAATTTATAAATGTCTGTGCATTCTCTCTCTTACATGTTTAGTCTCAGCTATCTTACATCACTTTTGAGATTCAGAATCAGCTAAGTGGCATACTTAAAGTGGGAGGAAAAAGATAATATTTATAATTCTACGGCAAATACATCACAGTGTATTCCATTCATATTTTTAAGCTGAGATACTCAGAAAGATAAAAAAATAGTTATATTCTTAGGTAATGGAATCATTACAAACTTTCAAAAACTTTTTCCTATGCTGAGTGCAAATAAACCATGTGACTGGGAATAATTATTTTTTTAAGTAAAAGGTTGAAAATTAAAAGTGTCTCATAAACTTTTACATGTAAAATGCTATGCAGAGTAAAATTGAGTTATAAGTCTTCACTCTGATCTTGAAGGGGAAACAAGGTTGAAATGCCAAAATGTGAGACAACAAAATCTTAAGACACACTAAATAAGGACAGCCAGAGAGCCAAAGGACATATTTCCAGTAATTCATGTATTGAGGGGAAAGAGGGATTGGATAAGTATGCTATTAAGATACACAAACAAGGAGGGATCCAAGATGGCTGATTAGCAGCAGCTCAGGAATGTAGCTCCCAGTGAAAGCGCAGAGAGCAAGTGGACGCCACACTTTCAGACGAATTTTTGTTGCCCACAGACCAAGAGATTCCCGGCAGAGGAGTCTCATGAGTCACCAGTGCGAATATTTTGGCTGGCACGGCTGTTTTGCAGGCGCCCCGGCGTGGCGCTTCTCGGTGTGGAGTATACGGGACTGGGTGCCCTTTCGGGCTCGGCTGGTCCCATCCCCACAAGGAGAACAGCAATTGGAAGCGCTGAGGACTAAGAGTTTCACAGCAAGCACAGCCGAACCCACTCTGTGGGGAACAGGTGCCCACTGAAGGAAAACTAAGAAACAGAAAAAACTTCAGCCCAGGGCGGAAAGAGATCCAAGATGGCCGATTAGCAGCAGCTCAGGATTGTAGCTCCCAGTGAAAGCGCAGAGAGCAAGTGGATGCTGCAATTTCAGATGAATTCTGTTGCCCACAAACAGGGAGATTCCCGGCGGAGGAGCCACACAGGTCACCAGCATGACTCTTTTGGCTGGCGTGGCTGTTTTGCTGGCGCTCCAGCATGGCACTTCTCGGTGTGGAGTATATGGGACTGAGTGCCCTTTTAGTCGGGCTTGGCTGGTCCCATCCCCACAAGGAGAACAGCAATTGGAAGCGCAGAGGACTGAGAGTTTCACAGCAAGCACAGCTGAACCCAGGAAGACCTAGCTCTGTGGGTAAGGGGCATCCACCGAAGGAAAACTAAGAAGCAGAAAAAACTTCATCACCAACAAGCCGGACATCCACTCAGAGACCCAATCTGAAAGTCGGCAATTACAAAGACGACAGGTGGATAAATCCACAAAAATGG
>CAUYQU010058510.1:0-39036 GCA_963574635.1 Cheracebus regulus | reverse complement strand
ATATAACAGAAAGTGAATTACTCTTTAGTATTTACATAGTATGTCACAGACCTAAATGAAATATTGGTTGACTGTTATTTCTTCCTGTATTCCTTTCTGTCTCTGTTGTTAAGTATAATTGATGGCATAAAAGAGGTTTTTAATACCTTTTTAAGATTGCATTCCAGCCTGGGCAATAGAGCAAGAATTCGGTTCTCTCTCCCACTTTTTCTTTCTCTGTCTTTTCTTATTAAAATATATATATATATATATATATATATATATATATATATATAATCTTTTTTCAAGTATGGGCTTTTCATATCTAATTACACAAAGACTTACGGCAGAGAAGAGGTAGCTGATTTTCTTTATCTTATATTCCCTCTTCACTTACAGTATGTTTTTCAGTATTTTAAAAGATGCCTCTTTTTAAAAACCCTATACTCAAACAATTATATACTGAAAAGCAACTTTAAGCCTCCTCATTCTGATTCTAAGTTGGCTGTGTTACTAGAACAAAGGGATTTTAGCAGAACTGATGCAAGCAGACAGCTGAAAAAAAAAAACAAAAACAAAAACAAAAAACCCAATGCAGAACTCGGAGAGCTGCTGCTGACTCATTCCAGCAGCGCCCCCGCCCCCGCCTCGGCTTTCAGAGTGCACTGACTCTCCAAATAAGCTTTTCGCTCCTTATTTCTTTTCAATAAAGCTCTTTACTATTGTTGAACTACCTGTTGGTCAAAATCTTTCTCTCAAGATGACTAAGGACAGAGAATTCTCACACTTTACAGCAACAAATATTCTTAGATTTTATCTAATTTATCATGTTTATGATCCTTTTTGGTGTGTTCGTTTGTTTTGTTTTTGATCAGTGTTGCTCTGTTGCCCGGGCTGGAGTGCGGTGGTGCCATCTCGGCTCATCACTGCAACCTTCACCTCATGGGTTCAATAGATTCTCCGGACTCAGCCTTCTGAGTATCTGGGACTACAGGTATGTGCCACCACACCTGGCTTATTGTTTGTATTTTAGTAAAGACATGCTGTCCTCAAATTCCTGAGCTCCAGCAACCTGCTTGCCTCAGCCTCCCAAAGTGCTAAAATTATAGGTGTGAGCCACACACCTGGTCACATTTACGATCTTTTAAACTTAGCTCCTGAATATATAAATGAAAAAAATGAGTAAATTAATAAATTGGGTAGTGCATATAATATCTATCATAATCCACTAATGTAGTTATGTTATACTACATTAGGGTGACTAACAAAACTATTCTTACATACTATCTCATTTTATTCTTAAATTTTAAAAAATATTTTCTTCACCTCAGACTTTCTTTGCCATTTTGCTTTTCAAATTTGGCATTCTGGTATTGGTTGGTTGCTGCTGATTGTCACTGATGCATATGGCAACTAGACAATCTCTCTCTTTGCAAATAGTATTTTCTACTCTTACAAGGTATATGTAGTTTTGATCTGAGCTATGCTGTATGAGACTATTAGACTCTCTGTGAAACAAAATTCACATAAACACGTTGAAGAACAAATCATAGAAAGGGAATTAATTAATATTCCATTTTAAAAAGACTTATGTCTTTAATTTTATTTATTTTATTTTGGAGGCATTTATCTCCATGAGATGATTGAGAAAATATCATAGAACATTAATGCATTTTGAGAGAAAGCAGATTTGGTAGGCTTAATTTAGAAGAATATTAATTTTGGAATAACCATATAGAGTCTTATTAAAAGTATAATTTACCACTCAAATCAGTATTTTCAAAGGTAATTTAAAGTTAGAAAACATTACTGTGAAAGCATCTATGTAGAAAAATTGGAGCTATAGATTCTTACATTTTAATCTTTGCTTATCTACTAATGTCGATGTAATCAGTGGCTCTGTCCTTGACCCTGCTTTCATCTCTCACTGGATATTCTCTTTAAGGGATTTCTTTAACTCATTTCAATTAGTCACATATAGACCAAAGTTAGGTATCTCTAGTCCCACCCTCCCAATGTAAAAATAAGTATATCCATTGTCTAATGTGCTTTACAAAAGTTCTGCAGACAGTTGTGTTATTTCTTTACCAATCCTTCCTCTATTAAGCAATTCAGTCTGGTTTTTGAACCCTGCTCATAAAATCACCATTCAATCAGTATCACAAATTCAAACCTCAGGGTTTTATTTAAATCCTTCCTCTTAATTATCATGATATTAAATGCTCTCCTGGTCTTTTCAATTCTACTTTAGAAACATCATCCCCTACTATCTAGTTCCACTTCTGCTATCTTATTTTTGTTAATCCTGTCTTGAGAATTACTGTTATGATTTAAAATAGTTTTTCAATTCTATTTTATTTTATCTTACTCCATTCGTCAAACTTCCATCAGGATTTTTGTTCTGAAACTTGCTCTCGTATTTCACTCTTCCATTTCAATGATACTGATAGCTCTGCTTGCCTATGGGCCAATATTAAAAACTTTAACTTGGCATGGAGAACAGTATAATTTTTACCAATTTATTAATGCAGCTTCATACTCCCACGACTCCTCCGATACCCATGTTTTCAGGTGCCCAGTGACTTTGCACAGAGATAATTTCTTTTCCTCTTCCTTCTTTATCCATCTAGTAGATGTCCACTAATCTAAGTTTACTTTTCTTCCAGTTTAAATAACTTACATTTATTTCTTTCAGTTATCACATCAAATGACCCTTTTCCAACTAGAATTTGAAATCATGAAAGGAATTGTATGTTGCTTTATCATTTTATACACATACAGACACACACACACACACACACACAGACACACACACACACACACTCTATATTTTTATAAACAACAGTAATCAGTAGTTCAACTGGAATGGGAGCTATACCTTTACAGCTTTATGAGACTGGGAGGCATTCTACAGTAATTTTGAATAGCCTTTTTTAAAGAGAAGTTTTAGGCTTTCAGAAAAATTGAGTAGAATGGTTCCTATTTACACTCCGTTCCCACACATGCATAGATTTCTCCACAATCCCCAGTAGAGGGTGTGATGGTTAACACTGAGTGTCAATTTGGATTGACGTATGCAACATATTGTTCCTGGGTGTGCATGTGAGGGTGTTGCCAAAGAAAATTAACATTTGAGTCAGTGGACTGGGAGAGGTAGACCCACCCTCAGTCTGGGTGGGCACCATCTAATCAGCTGCCAGAGTGGCTAGAATAAAGCAGACAGAAGAAGGCGGAAGGAACCTACTTGCCCAGTCTTTGGCCCTTCATCTTACCCCCATGCTGGATGCTTCCTGCCCTCAAACATCAGACTCCAGGTTCTTCATCTTTTGTATTCTTTGACTTGCAAACAGTGGTTTGCCATGGGCTCTTGGGCCTTCTGCCACAGACTGAAGGCTGCACTATTGTCTTCCCTACTTTTGGGGTTTGGGGTCTTGGACTGGTTTCCTTGCTCCTCAGCTTGCAGATGGCCTATTGTGGGACTTCGCCTTGTGATCATGTCAGTCAATACTCCTTAATAAACTCACCTTCATATACACATCTATCCATTAGTTCTGTTTCTCTAGAAAACCCTGATAAATAAAGAGGGGTACCTTTCTTACAATTGATGAGTCTACGTTGACATTATCATTATCACCCAGAGTCCATAGTTTACATTAAGGTTCACCTTTGATATTGTACATACTACAAGTTTTGCTAAATGGATAATGAAATGTATCCACCATTATAGTATCTTTCCTTTCATGTTAGACTTTGATAACACCTCAGTAGTTTAGGGTCTGGTTAAATAGCTTCTTCTGAGGTTAGACCTTGTTAAGAAGAACAGAATGTTCTGACATATTTCAAAATCATTTCTTTTCTTCTCTCCTTCTTAAAGCAACAGGGGATATTTTTTCTCTATAAATTGTGAGAATCTAGCCTACTGTCTGTTGATAAGACTCACAAAAGTGTTGACTCTCAAAATAGCTGGGTCCCCTTTGAATTTTTATCTCTCAAGTTTGTTTTTGCTAAGCCTCCAGCAATTAATCCATCATAGTTCAGATTTTTTTACCTCAATGCTGATTCCCAATACTGCTTTTGCTTGTGAGTTTCCACTCCAGCCAGCTGCAGTTCTCTGCATTAACCTATTGCGCTCTCTTATCTTAGGAGCAGCAGATAGCTCTGTAACTCTACCTTTTTGTTGGATCTAAGAAGAGTTGTTAATTTTTAAGTAGTTTTTCATTTTACTTGATGTAAAGATGGAGTGACGACTTCTAGCTTTTTACATGCCAGACAGGAAATTAGAAGAGCACCATGCAAAAAATTTAAAACTTGAATTAGTGATACACTGGTAGCCTGCTTCTTTTGCTTTACACATTACCCTTTTCTTGATTAACTTAATCATGGAGTCATCATGATCAGATGAACAATCTCCATCACATATACTGAAACCAACTACAATATTTGCAGTTAATATTTATCTGTCCACTGAATAATTCAAATAATTTTACATAAAAGAAATCGAATGAAAATACAACTAAATGTTGGGAAACTGCATATTTAGATACACAGGTAAATTTTTCTAAATCATGATGCCAATAATGTCAAGTCTATAGATTTCACCTAGAAAGTATTTATATGTATACACATATATTGCCTATGGAGATATTTCCATTTTTAAAACATTAGATAGATACAAAAATATTTTTTATTTTGCTATATAATTATAGAAGAAAAAGAGAAGAAATCTAAAATATCTACTTTTTGCTGCTTGTTAAATTTTAGGTGCTTCATATACTACTCTCTTTAAATTCTGACATATAAATGATATCTATTTTGTATGTGTTTATGATACACTATATTTTATTTCCTTTTTTAAATTAGTTTCATAAAAAGTATATATGAGGTAGTAAGGAAATGAAGCACTATTTTCTCCATCTCACATACTTAATTTCTGAGTTTTTGATTATACCAGAACTGTCACAGGAAAGGGATCCTGATCCAGACCCCAACAGAGGGTTCCTGGATCTCCCACAAGAAAGAATTCAGGGTGAGTCCCCAGTGCAAAGTGAAAGCAAATTTATTAAGAAATTAAAGGAGTAAAAGAATGGCTACTCAATAGACAGAGCAGCCCTGAGGGCTGCTGGTTGCCTATTTTTATAGTTATTTCTTGTTGATATGCTAAACAAGGAGTGGCTTATTCATGCCTCCCCCTTTTTTAAGACCATATAGGATTACTTCCTGATGTTGCCAAAGCATTTGTAAACTGTCATGGGGCTGGTGAGACTGTAGCACCAGGACAACCAGAGAGTTGCCATTTTGGTTTTGGTGGGGTTTGGCTGGTTCCTTTACTACAACCTGTGTTATCAGCAGTGTCTTTACGATCTGTAATTTGTGCTGACCTCCTATCTCATCCTGTGACTTAGAATATTTTAACCTACGTTTCAGTCTCCTTTTACCCAGCTCCTATTTAAGATGGAGTTACTCTGGTTCACGCACTTCTGACAAATCCTTAATCTAATGCTATTCCTGTCATGTCCAAAGTGGGGATGAACAAGACAGTAACTAATACGCAAAGAGAAATAAAAATTATTTGGATATATTATAAGAGAAAGTAAATTCACAGATGTTAATTGCCTCTTCTATTATCTTTGCTGAGATTACCAGTGTTGGGTTTGTTGTATATATTTTCAACATTTTATTTAATGTATTTGCATTACTTTTATAATAACTATTTTGTTTTATAATTTAAATTTTAATAAATTTGAAATCTTGCAAAATAAAAGATGTTTTAAAAATAAACCTCAAAATGTAAAAATCCCAAACCTTCTTTTGAAGTAAATGACTATTTGCAGAATAAAAAGCAATATAATCACATTAAAAGGTTTTGGAAAATGGAGAAAAAAAATGGTTCAGAATTTTATCAATTTCACAATCAAAGTTTTCATTTGGGTAAAGTCCAGGCTTATATATTTTTGCACTCGTGCATGTGTGTGTGTTTGTGTGTAAGGGGTTGTAGTTATTATTTCCAGTATAACTTTATAAGCTATTATCCTCATATAATATCATCGTATCAGTTTTTGTTTTCATTTTTACCCTATATTCTCTTGTTTTCCCAAATTTTGTCTTATTTTAAAATATAGTGATCATTTAGGTCAAATGTTACTTTTTTAAAACCCAAAATAGTAACATTTTATTATATAACCAATACACGATTGTAATGGGGGGAGTATATCCAACTCCCCATTCTGAAGAGGTTCTTAACTTCGCTAACCCCAAAGAATGGGGAAGCGGGACCCGGAGGCGCATTGATTTTGCCATTCGAATAAGTATCATGGACCCAAAGAGTTTTGAGAAAAAGCAGTTTATTAGAGAGAGAAAGAAAGACAGCTACCATGCTGTCAAGGGAGGGGGCCCAGAGAAGGAATCCGTATAGGTAGGAGCAGCTGGGGTTTTCACCCTTGAGTTATTCCCTCCCCATTCATGTTCTCATCCAAGGAAAAGAGTTCTTTCAGACTTCCTCTGGAATGATTGATCTTTGACTCTGATACCAAATTGGCTACTTGGTTCACAACTCTGAGTTACAGAGCCTTCTCCTCCCAGAGCTTTTGGTGGGTTTTTTATTTGGGACAAAGTAGCTTTACCTGGCCTTCCCTACCTAGCCCTCCTGTGAGAAACCCAGACAAAGAACTTTACATTTGAAACCCCTGTTTCGCAGGTGGAGGCATGGATTTTGAATGGAGGCATGAAGGAGGTACTCAAAGGAAATCCCTGCATCTCAAACCATGCCCTTTGTGGACCCAGGGAGATAATTTTTCTTTAACACAGTCCCTCACTATTGCATAGTGTTTAGAAAAAACGACAAGGAGAAAGGACTTACAGAGTGTCTACATAAATTGGTTATATGTAAGCAAGGAACAACAAACTGTGGAAGACCACATGAGGCCTCCGTGGAGGAAAGCCTTTCCATGGTTTATGTTCCGGTGCAGGGTGACCTGGGCTCTGTTACCATAATCATTGTGCTCAAGGACGTAAAACCCTTTCATAGAACTATGATGTAGCCAGACTTGTAGGCTCCTTATAAGGCCCACATTCTAGCAGCTGCACATAGATAATAGGTTAAAGATAACCACATGTTCTTGTTTTGTGAAACTTCCAAACTGCCACTGTTATCAATCCTTAGAATTACACACCAGTTCCAGCTCACCGATTCACTTCTGGCTCACTGATTCAATCTGCCGTTATATCACCCACTCCCCAAAACTACTCCACCCCTACCCTGTAGATCAAAGTGATTATAACCAATAAATAGTGTGGATGATCAGAGTTTGGGGCCTTCACTGTCTCCTCCAGAGTAATAAGTGATGGCCTCCTGGTCCCACTCTTTGCACTCTTAATCTGTCTTTTTCTCATTCCTTTGTCGCCACCAAACTTGGGGTACCCATGCGTGATGTAGGGCTGGCTCCCTACATACTGGTGCCCATTGTGGGGCTCACGGATCCCTACATTCTGGCACTCAATGTGTGGGGCTCATGTATTCCCCACACATAGAAAACAGTGGGATGCACTTTTGCAAAAGTTCCTAGTCCCTTGCTTTTGATCAAACAACACAAAGTTTTATTAAAGCTGCATATGTGATTGGCAAATGTATTATGAAGGCTTCAGTAGAAATGGGCCTCAGTTAAATTTTAGCTCTCCTGAACCATTGGCAAAAAACAAGCTCATGCCCTTCTGTCAGGCACTAGTTCTCAGTTTTCTGGGGCACAAGGTGAGAACAGGTACCAGAGTCCTTCAGTCACTGTAGAAGTGCTGTGCAATGCACATTTGCTTTTCAGATGGCTTTCTTTGATCTGTCAGAGCACCAGAGGAGGTCTCAGCAGGAGCTAGACATCTGGTCAACCTTGTCAGCTTTCTCCTACACTCTTGATTACAAATGACAGAGAGGGAGAAACAGATTCAAAAAGAAAGGCTTCAGTGAAATAGTTAAATGTCCTTTCATTTCCAGTTTACATGGGGCAGGTGGAGGCAGGTGTAGAAACTAGGTATTGACTAAATAAAAAGAGCAAGAGACAAGGGCTTTAAAAAGTTGAGATGTACGTAGAGGCAAATTTCAGCTTCCTATTGATCTAGTCACTGATTTAAAAGTGCTGTTGGACCATCATCCAAGGATGCTGGCCTAAAGATAACTATTCCTGAATGTTCCAGATAAATATGAGATGATGCCAACATGGATCTCAAGATCCAATATCTGTAATTAGTGTCAAGTCATTATCCAGGAGCAGCCAACATGGTTATTTTCTAGCTAAAGAAATTCATGCTCCAGAAATTCCAGAACAAAAGCAAAGGGTCTGGACTGGATGGAATTCTCAACCTTAGGCAACTGAAAGTGATTGCTTATGCCTGTTTGATTTAGTGAATAAAATCCGTAATCACAATGAGGTCAGGATCTCCCTACGCACAATCATCCTTTAGCCACAGAAGCTAAAATATTACCTGATAGGTACTAAATAAATAGATGAGTAAAGGAATGATTGATAATGACCCTGAGGTTTTTCTACAGCCTGTCCCTCAGCCCTCTGTTGTTTTTTGTTTATAATAATTATTAAAAATTATCATAATTATTATAAGTTGTTTCTTTTATATTTATGTTTTCTCTTATTTAAGTATTTAGTAGCCTTTATTTGGTTAACTTACTTAATTAATTTATTTAATTTTTAGTCTGAATCTCACTCTGTCACCCAGGCTGGAGTGCAGTGGCAGGATCTCGGCTCACTTCAGCTTCGCTTCCTGGGTTCAAGTGATTCTTCTGCTACAGCCTCCTGAGTAGCTGGGATTACAGGGGTGTGCCACCATGCCCAGCTAATTTTTGTACTTATTGTAGAGATGGGTTTCACCATGTTATCCAGGCTGGTCTTGAACTCCTGACCTCAGGTGACCTACTCACCTTGGTCTCTCAAAGTGCTCGGATTACAGGCTTGAGCTACTGTGCCTGAACCTCATTTCTTATGGAAAAACAATGTAAAGTCTTGATTTAATTTTAATTCAATATTCACATCATTTATTTTTTTTTTAAATAATTGTAATAAGGTGTGATGTTCTTTATTTTTTTATGTGATACACATTTGGTTGCCTTTCTCTCATTTCATAAATACATGCTACTTAGGAAGCAATTGAGTCACCTCTCTCTCTTTTTTTTTTTTTTAATCAGAGTCTTAATCTGTTAGCCAGGCTGGAGTGCAGTGGCACGATCTTGGCTCACTGCAACCTCTGTCTTCTGATCTCAAGTAGTTCTCCTGACTCAGCCTCCCTAATAGCTGGGATTACAGGCATGTGTCATTAGGCCAAGGTTAATTTTTGTATTTTTAGTAGTGATGGGGTTTCACCATGTTGGACAGGCTGGTCTCAAACTCCTGACCTTAGGTACCTCCCAAAGTGCTGGGATTACAAGTGTGAGTCACAGCACCCGGATGAGTCACCTCTTAATGATATTACCAGGTGCAGTACTCAAGACTTGCCTTTTAACCTTCATTTAACTTCTTGCTTGCAACTGATTTTCTTTACTTAAAATGCCAGTAGTGTTTTTTTCCAAGGTGCTTTCCTCTAAGGACACATAAAAATTGCCTCATAAAATATTTTGACATGTTGTTTTGAAAATACAATAAAAGGCCAAGAAATGGATTAATATTTTCAGAGTCACTCAGTTATATAAATTATATTTAGCATTGTCTATTGTCAAAATAGATTTTTCTGCAATAAAAAATATAAAAGTTGACTCATTAAAGAAGATTTTCCAGAAAATTGTACTTCACAGGATTTTAATGTCCACAAAATTTTAATTTCCAAATTAAACTTGATTTGGAGGTCTTAGGGTGATCTGAGTCATTTAAAAAATTAAACACTTGTCTTAAAAAATAAGGGTTTTTATAATTTTCTC
This sequence comes from Cheracebus regulus, assembly GCA_963574635.1. Lineage (NCBI taxonomy): Eukaryota > Metazoa > Chordata > Mammalia > Primates > Pitheciidae > Cheracebus > Cheracebus regulus. The sequence goes on along the minus strand of CAUYQU010058510.1, from coordinate 29,147 downwards.
TAGCTATAGGTCAATGTGCTACACAGAAATATAATGTAGTCTTTCATGTGTTTTTCCCAAATTTTATTGTCTTACAATTTTAAAATTTTATTTTTACCTTAATTTAGTGAGATGCCATCAGTTCAAGCTTGTATCTATCTTCTCTCATTCTGGAGCTCTTGATTCCCCTTATCCTGCTCTGTTTTCTTTTTCCCATCACACTTATCATTTCCAAATGTTTAATAAAACTTATATTTTATTATTTACTGTCTTATTTTTCCTTTTAGAGTTAGTTATTTGAAGCCAGTGATGTGTGTATGTGTGTTTGTGTGGATGTGTGTGTGTGTGTGTGTGTGTGTGTGTGTGTGTTTCACTAATGACTGTATCCAGAGCACTTGAAGACATTCTGGCAGTCAGAAACATATATTTAAAAAATAAGTATTTGTTAAAAGAATGGTTTTTAGACAGTGACCAAAGTAAAATAAATAATCTATTTTCATAGGACGAAATGTTTCTGTGTGATGGTAGGATCATTATAAATTTTCCATGAACAAAGCACAACTTAAGTTGTATATCAAAACACCTTAGCTTTTTACCTTTTTATTGATTTATTTTGTTACCATTTTAACAATTGCAATCTCATCCAAGTTGGCAATACAATTCCACATATAGACCATGCTCCCAAATACAAATGGTATGTATGAATAGAAAAGAAACTGGTAGTTGTGTAATATAACAAAGTTAATATCTTTGATAACTCAGAAATCTCATTACTGGACCCAAAAGAAAATAAACTGTTCTACCAAAAAAGACACATACAGTGTGTGTTCACTGAAGCACTATTTATAATAGCAAAGAAATGGAATAAACTTTGGTGCCATATACACCATGGAATACCACACAGTCACAAAAAATGAAATCGTGTTGTTTTCAGCAACATAGACACAGCTGGAGGCCATAATTGTAAGCATACAGTCTCAATTCATCCCTATTACTTTTGTAAAAACTGAGCGTATGTAGCAAATAAGGACATAAAAGAAATAAGGACAAAAAGAAATAAAATTTAAATATTTTTCTGAATGAAACATTCATTTAGTTTTATTGTAGCACTATGAATATAGATTTTTGTATTTTGTGTAGCATGTGTATCATTTATGTCATAGAAAAATTATGATTTACAGATTTCACAAGGTCACTCTGTACTTCAGGACTGAAATTTGTGATTTCTTACAGTATTTTTTGATACTTCAAATTTACACATAATTTTTGTAAATTATAGATTCAGCTGACTAATAACTCCAAATCAGAAATTAGCAGAGAATAAATGGTTATTTAATAAAATTTTTTAAAGGTTGCATTATCTTTTTGTAAAGAGAACTATATGAATATTTTGGCCCTATTTCTTCTATCTATGTAAATCCATAGGAAAACATTAACATGCAGTTGGTGTTAAGAAAAACAACTTAAAGTAACTCCTTTCTTTAGTTGTATAGTCAATTTTATCCAACTAAAAACAGGCATAAAAGGTATTCAGTGAATATAGAAAAAAAGAAAATAACAATTACTTTTCTGAATAAAAAAAGTCTGCATAGTTTATATATTTAGTTAGTCAATAAATAAATAAATAAAATCAATAAAAACCAACTTGCTCTGGGCTTCTCTGCCTTTTTGATGAGGAGGTGGTTTAACTGTCTTAATAATAAGCATTCATTTTTCTTAAAATTTATAGGCAGTATAATGATGAAAGTACAATGTGAGTCATCATTTAACATCCCTGAATTGTTTATTCTTAACAAGAGAAAAAGAAGATGTAATTGAGAGGGGGGAACCTGGACTTATGGTTATTTGTGAAACGTTTCTGCTTAAACTTTTGTCTGGAAAAAATGTGCATTCTCTAAAATATAAGCCAAAACCAAAGCAAGAAATAAGAGGGCCCTAGTTTAGGTAGTGAGAAAAAGGTCAAGAGAAATGGATAATGGAGGAATGATAGAAACATAATTTTTTAAAAAAGTGCTACAGAAAAAAGTAGAAAGTATACCACTCAGATGTACCAAACACATTAAGTTCTCCATCCCACTATTGACTCTCCATCAATTCTTATTCAGCCTACTCTTGTCATTGACATTATGAAGGATTATATGAAGAGTAAACAGTATACAGCCTGGAAGACCCATTAAACACTAGTATTATATAGAAATTTTGCCTGATCTTAATTATATCTTACATAAACACAAAACTCAAAACAAATGAAGAGAATGCTTGTCTGAGTATTTGTTTTAGTCCATTTTCACACTGCTAATAGACATATCCAAGACTGGATAACTTAAAGGAAAGAGGTTTAATTGACTTATAGTTCCACAGGACTGGGGAGCCCTCAGGAAACTTACAATCATGACAGAAGCGGAGGTAAATATGTTCTTCTTCACATGACGTCTTCAAGGAGAGAAAAATGAGAGCCAAGTGAAGGAGGAAGCCCCTTATAGAATGATCGGGTCTCATAAGTACTTACTATCATGAGTATAGCATGGGGAAAACCACGCGCATGATTCAAGTACCTCCCACTGAGTTCCTCCCATGACACATGGGGATTATGGAAACTATAATTTGAGATGAGATTTGGGTGGCGATGCAACCAAACCAACCATATTATTCCACCTTGCCCCTCCCAAATCTCATGTCCTCACATTTGAAAACACAATCATGCTCTTTCAACAGACCTTTAAAGTTTGAACACATTCTACCATTAACTCAAAGGTCTGGAGTCCAAAGTCTCATCTGAGACAAGTTTCTTCTACTTATAAGCCTGTAAAATTAAGGGCAAGTTAGTTAATTCCTAGATACAATATGGGTGAAGGCACTGGGCGAACACTTCCATTTCAATGGGAGAAACTAGCAATAACAAAGGGGCTACAGGCCTGATACAAGTCTGAAATCCAAGGAAGCAGTAATTAAATCTTAAAGCTCCAAAAAATCTCCTTTGACTCCATGTCTCATATTCAGGTCATGTGATACATGAGGTGGACTCCTGCAGCCTTGGACAGCTCCACCCTGTGGCTTTGCAAGGTACAGCTGCCCTCCCGGCTGCTTTCACAGGTTGACATTGAGTGTTTGTGACTTTTGCAGGTACACAATGCAAGCTGTTAATGGATCTACCATTCTGGAATCTAAAGGGTGGCGGCCTCCTTCTCACAGCTCCACATGGCAGTCCCCTAGTGGGGATTCTGTGGAGGCTTTGACCACACATTTTCCTTCTACACTTTCCTAGCAGAGGGTCTCCATGAGGGATCCGCCCCTGCAGCAAACTTCTCTCTGTACATCCAAGTCTTTCCATACATCCTCTGAAATCTAGGCAGAGGTTCCCAAACCTCAATTACTGACATCTGTGCGCCCACAGGACCAACACCACATGTAAGCCACCAAGGCTTTGGGTTTGCACCCTGTGAGACAAGGACCTGAGCCCTTGGCCCCTTCAAGCCGCAGGTGGAGCTGAAGCAGCTGGGATGCAAGGCAACATTTCTGGAGGTTGCATGGAGCAGGAGGCCCTAGGCCTGGCTCAGGAAATTGTTTTTCTTTCCTAGGCCTCCAGGAATGTGATAGGAGGGGCTGTTGTGAAGGTCTCTGACATGCCCTGGAAACATGTCAGAGACATTTTTTTTCCCATTTTATTTGTGATTAACATTTGGCTCGTTGTTACTGAAGCAAATTTCTTCAGCCTGCTTGAATTTCTCCACAGGAAATAAAGTTTTATTGTCTATGGCATCATTAGGCTAAAAATTTTCCAAACTTTTATGCTTTGCTTTCTCATGAATGTTTTGCCACTTAGAAATTTGTTCCACCAGATAGCCTCAATTATCTCTCTCAAGTTCAAAGCTCCATGGATCTTTGAGGCAAGGGCAAAATCCTGCCAACCTCTTTTCATAGCAAGAGTAACCTTTACTCCAGTTTACAAGTTTCTCATCTGCATCTGAGACCACCTCATCCTTGACTTCATTATCAGCATTTTGGTTAAAGCCATTCAACAAGTTTCTAGGAAATTCCAGATCTTCTCACGTTTTTCTGCCTTCTTCTGAGCCCTCCAAACTGTTCCAACCTCTGCCTGTTACCCAGTTTTATAGTCGCTTACTCAGAAGCAGCCCAAAATACATTTAAAATAGTTTACTGAAAAAGCTACAAAAATATTTTAAAGCTACCAACAAGTTATGAAGAGATAATGAATGACCAAATTGTCTTCAAATCAAGAGAAATAAAATAAATACTGATATGGTTTGGCTGTGTTCCCACTCAAATCTCATCTTGAATTGTAATTCCCATAACCCCTGCATGCTGTGGGAGGGACCAAGTGTGAGGGACTCAATAAGAGGTAATTCAATTGTAGGAGTGATAAACTCTGAGTTTATCCAGAGGGCCGGGGCTAGCCTAGATATCTGATTACTATATTGAGTTCCTTTACAGCAGCACCCCACTCTCTGTGATATCAGATTACCGTATTAGTTCATTCTCACCCTGTTAATAAAGACATAACCAAGACTGGGTAGTTTATAAAGGAAACCGGTTTAACTTACTCACAGTTCCACAGGGCTGGGAGGGCTCAGGAAATTTCTAATCATGGCAGATGGGAAAGCAAACATGGCTTACTTCACATGATGGCAGCAAGGAGAGAAAAGCAAAAGCCAAGTGAAGGGGGAAGCACCTTATAAAACCATCAGATATGAAAACTTACTCACTATCTCGAGAATAGTACCTGGGAAACCACTCCTTCAATTCAATTACCTTCCTCTGGGTCCCTAGAGTGACACATAGGGATTATGGGAATTACAATTTAAAATGAGATTTGGGTGGGAACACAGCCAAAACCAATCGGTTTTTACTGTATTGCTCTTGATTTGAAGACACTTTTGTCATTCATTATCTCATCAGAATGTTTTTGTAGTTTTAAAATGTTTTTGTAGCTTTTGCAGTAAACTAAATGTATTTTGGACTTCTTCTGAGTAACATTACTTCTAGCTGATTTGATATGCATTATTTTATCTGTAAATTATCTGCTAGAAAGTACACAAATTAAATTGTGGAGCCTTTTAAGACTGTCAGATTCTTTCCTTCTCCACATATTACTTCTGGCTAAATTTAATGGTCTGACACAATCCAAAGGTAATGTTGAACACTTTACTAGAAAAGAAATTGAAATGTATGGCTCAATTCTAACAGACATAAATAGTGTAATTATTCAGTCACATATTGGAATGTTAGCTACCTTTCAGTTCCCTTTCTCTCTTCTTGCTTTAGAAAAATAGTTCATTTTTATAAACAATACATCTAAATTAGAGACAAAACTTTCCAGACTTTCTTGCAATGAAGAATGCCACATTATTAAGCTTTGGACAAAGAGATATAATTAAGAATGTTGTATCAGGCTTCAGGAAAAATGTCTAATGGGAGGAGCCTAGAGCACTTGAGTAATGTCAAACCTTCTTAGACTATGAGCTTATCCTGAAGATGGGAGTTAGCCCTAAGTATCTGATTACTTTCTTGAGTTGCTACTTCAGCCAGGAAATGTCACATTCAGGATTATTTTTAAAGAATAAAATCTGTCTTGTATGCCACCCCAAAACCATGTATATTTAAGTGACTGCTAATATACTTCTGAGATTGCTACTCAGAGAACTTGAACTGATTGCCTCCAGGAATACCTTACATATAAGGTATTTACTAGAAGAAAAAAGCATTTTTTATGGAACTAGTAGCTACTGATGGTCACCCATAATTCACTTTCCTAATTATATATGCAAAAAATGTAGTCAATTTGTGAGTATGAGGAAGTCAGCTGATATTTTTAAGAAGCTTAAAATATGATTTGTGTAACCTTTGATTCAAAGACCTCTCAACTCTATGTGCTGTTTAAAATCATAAATCTGTTATACGACATGTGAAAAAGGAATAAAGACTTAAGACAATTCTTTATTTATATCTTTTTTTTAAAATTGAGCCAGAGTCTCACTCTATCACCCGGACTGAAGTGCAGTGGCACAATCTCTGCTTACTGCAGCCTCTGCTTCTAGGGTTTAAGTGATTCTCCTGCCTCAGCCTCCTGAGTAGATGGAATTATAGGCACACACCATGATGTCCAGCTAATTTTTGTAATTTTTTTTTTTTTTAGTAGAGATAGCGTTTTGACACGTGGGCCAGGCTGGTCTTGAACTCCTGACCTCAAGTGATCCACCCACCTTGGCCTCCCAAAGTGTTGGGATTACAGGCAGGCATAAGCCACCACATCTGGCCTCTTCTTTATTTATAGCTGATGCAAAATTTATTAGGGAATGCCAATCATCAAATCTTGTTAAAAAACTGTTTATACAAAGCCTATTATCTCATTTGAACCTCAAAGGCAATAGGGTAGTTATTCATCAATTTAACTTCTTCATATATAAAATTAAGATCAGATTTCAAACAGATACAAATAGAGCTCTTATGTTAAATTTAATTTCCTTAACATTAAAAACAGTTCTGAACACATTGAGGGATGTGCAATTAAGTGGATACTTCCTCTGTAATTTGTTCCAAATTTATATTCTAATAATTAATTTTGTAGTGTAGAAAAAGCACATTTGAGAGAGAAAAAATATGGGTTTAGTTCTATATGTTCTGAGTTCTATGTGACTACAGGATGTCGAAGGTGAAAAAGAGGCAATTGACTAAATAGATCTAAAGCCTGGAACAAAGACTACCACGGAGATTTGAGGCATTAGCATATAGATGAGAATGGTTGCTGCTATACAGGCAGGCTGTAAAGTTGAAAGAGCAATTGGCCAAAATGGCATGATGGAGATGTAAGATGAAGATGTGTCCACAAAGGAAAATCCGAGTGGGTAAGAGGTAACAAGGAGAGTTGGGTCACCTATGGCAAGAGTGAAGATCCTTTCTAGGAAGGAGTAGTTGGCAGTTTTAAATGCGCCAGGAAAATCAGGTAGCATAAAGGCCAAGAAAAATCTACTGGATCTGAGAAAATAGAAAACATAGGGAAAACATACGTTGTTTGAAGAAAGATGAAGATTCAAGGTCGAAGGTTCGATGGAAGACAAAGAAAGCAGACATATGTGGTTGATTCTGTCTCTTTAAAGTAATGCAACTTTTTATTCTTTGCTTCTCATTCTTATACTTAATATTTCTTCTTCCTCTACTAACTACTGCCTTCAGAGTAATACTAAGAAAAGTGGTTATATCCATAAATTTTGACCTGTCCTTTACTGTGAAAAGACTACTTGTAAATTTTCATCAGTTAGCTTCAACTTGTCTTTGAGTTTTTGACAGAAATGTGTGTTATCCTATCATACTCTGTTTAGGGTCCCCTTTAGAAATGAAAGCCTTATTTCTTGATTTCTCATCACTTAAAGAAACTGACAGTTATTTATGTTGCCCCATAGTGCTTTTTATTTATTCAGAATTTTAAATAATATGGTTATCGTTACACACGCACATATACACATTAACTTGATACTTTAATGAAGTTTAAAACAACAATGTTAGAACATTACCCTTGGAATTTGTGATTTATGCTTGTTCTGGGAAAGTATTTTAAATAATTATTTTCTTATTTATTTGTATTGAGAAAGATGACTGCTTAGATCTTTATTCAATGACTTCTAATATGTACTAATGAAACAAAAATATGAAATATTTTTCTATACAATTGAATATAATGATGTAATCTAAATTGAATTGAACATATTAAATGTTTCAAATATGTCCTAAATAGCACATTTCAAAGAAAACTGTTAACTTTATACTTTAGTCTTTTATTTGATAGAAATATGTGTTTTTGCAAGTAGGTTAAATAAATAGAACATTAAAATTCTAATCTTACTTGCCAGTCCCCCAGGTTCTTGAGAATCTGCTCCTTAATAATAAGAAATAAAATAGATCATTCCTTTTAAAGTTATGTAACCATTTAAAACTGTACAATTAAGAAAAGTCTAACTTGATTTTTAAGAATAAACTCCTACCAGAAGCTTCATTCCAAGGTCTCTCAAAATTATATTACAGTAAATTAAAAATCATATTTAAACTTTTAAGAAATCTGAAAACAGATTTTATCCACATCTTTGAGGTAATTTCCTAAAGCTGCAGTGCCCCCTGGTTGTTATTTTATCTACCATTTCTGGCCAGCCTCTGTCTGATACCACTCTATTAAATATTCTTAAGCCTGCATATAAAAGAGGCTTCTAGAAATCAAACATGTTACATTGAAATGAACCTATCGGGGACATAAATGTTTTAAAACTTGGCAATGGTCTAACTTTTGTAACATCACAGCTGGAAATGAGTAATGTATTGCATTTTATTTTCACTTATTTTTTTTTTTTGTATTGGAGTTAATTGGCTTTAAGTTTGAGGCTTTCTCAGAAAAGTAGTGTTTCCCTTTTCCCCATTAGTTATAATTTCCATATTGATAAATATGGATTACTGTAAATTTTAGACACACTGAAAGTGCCAATAGTTTTCAGAATAATTCAGATTTTTTTGTTTGGTTTTGTTTTTTACTTTGAACATCTGTCTATATTCCTAGAAGACAAAAAGATAAATATCACAAGTAAGGATTGATGATATGAGAAAATTTACCACTTTTTAAAGTTGTGCATTAACAGTTGCATTGCTAACACAAAAAATAATAGAACTGATTAAGTAAACAAATAGAAAGCACACCCTTTATATGAACAAATTGGCAGAATTTAAAATTAATTGGGATAACCATAAAGGTTATTGGAAAATGTGTTAATAAATCAATATTTTCCATCAAGAGAGATAAAAATATCAGATAAGTTAATGTGTTCATTTTTCACATTAAGCAAAGCAGCCCATTTATTAACATCTTAAATATGAAACATAGGGTAAGGATAATTTTAGTAAACCTTAGGAAAACAAAGAAACAAAGGACCTAGCCAACATTAAAATCATTTTCTCTATTATCTCACAAATAGATAAGTTTTCAAAACAGAATTCAATAAATGACAGGCAAAAATGGACTGTGGATCACTGTGTTAGGGACACCTACTTGAAACTTCAAATGTTCCTTTCTGGAAGTATGCACTTAATGAAATCAATATTACGAATATTTTTTTAATTATAAATCATAATAAGGGATGTGCTAAGGTTGCGAAAGCAAATCACTATTCAACACCATTTTTTAGGACCTTGTAACGTTAATATTAGTTTCTACAGTGAATTATACAAAGAGTATTTACCACTAAAAAATCACCATACTTTCAGTTAAAAAAACCAACAATCCAAAAGCTTAGTTAATAGGCTATTTTCTGATTTAATAATTTATACTACTGGGGCTTGTAAATCCTTTACTGAAAAACCTAAAACTAATCAAGACTCACCCTGAAGACACTGGTTAGAAATATTAATAATAACACCAAATATGCAAAACCACCCCCTTTTTTTTATAGTTTAGCAGATACTGAAGTGAAAAATTCTGAAATGAAGTTATTAAATACAAATGAAATGCTTCATTGAAAACCTACATACTGTGCATAATTTAAAGAAGTTTAAATTTAATTTTATAAACAACTTTCACTATGTACATTTAGCAGATTCATAAAGAAAGCTTCCTACTTGAAGCATCAATTAATTAATATTCAAACCCTATTCCTGAATGTTGTATTTTCCTCCAGGGTTTCCTTAGGATGAAAAGGCAGTTGTTATACAAAAATGCTAACAAAGTGTTATGATAAACCCATCTGTGGGAATTCCTCAGTTGCTAGTACAAGAACAATTAGAAGAGCTCATGTGAGCATCTCTGCATCATTTCTTGGCTTCAACAAGCAGCAGTGCATGCAACATTTCAACAATATCCTCAGAGGGAGTCATTTCAGAAGCAACTGGGAAATACTCACCAAAGATGAAAGTCTGGCAAGAAAGTATTCCAACTCAGGAACTTGCTGTTCGGAATTTGAGGCATGAAACATGTTTAGGAATTGTTTGACACTATAGTATTGACAAACCTTTAAAAAGAAGGGAAAGATTAATACCTTCATCATGACATACATTGTTTTCAATTAATGTGTTCGTCTTGTTTAAATCATGTTATTTATTTTGAAATAGATACATAGAATAAGAGAAAAAAAATGTAAGTTTGTTTTTTCTTACAAATCCAACTCAAATTATGAAACAGACTGTAAAGCATAGTGGTATGGTTAGAAATAAAGAATGATGGAATTATAAGGGAATAAATGAAGTGAAAAAAAGAATGTTTTTTATTAATCTGAATCATCCAGCTGATTTTTTAAACTATCAAGAGTTGCTCATAAACTCCTGCTCCAAATGTCTCTGCTCTAGAATTTGCAACTTAACATCAGGAAAATCATCATCATGATCATAAGGTGAAAATAATTTTATTTCACAGTATGCAGTAACATATTTCATCATAGATAATGAAGTACAGGGTCAGTTTTATATTGTATCATGAAGAGAAAGATTCATAGACTCAGAATTTTAGATTGAAGGTCAAAGTCAGCATTAATGAGTAAGACTAGAGGTGTTAAAATGAGCTCTGAAGTGACCAGCAATATTATGCTTGCCAATTTTTTCTCTCTCAGTTTTTAAAAACAATCTGATAATAAAGCCAGTCTGTCAAATAATATCCCATAAACATCAAGCTCAGTAGATAATACTAATTCGACTGAACCCATCTATTTCGGCCAAGAGCTTGCTCAAGTCTCTTTATGCATAATAACTCAGACCTCTTAGTCAATAACCAGTATTATAGATAAGAAAATAGAAAAATTAGAAAAAAATTATTATCTTTCCATGACATGTTTTGTGTGACTGGCTTCCTGAAATGCTCTCTTTGAAAAGGTATATTTGTTTTTCATTTGAAAGTTCATTTATACAGGTTGTATCCACTATTTGCAATTTTTATTTTAATGATAACCTCTTCTATATTTATGCATTTTCTCCTTGTCCTCTTTACCATCTGTCCCTGATCTCTCTTGACAATAGATTAAGGTAGCCCACATTTCTGTTAACAGCAATGAGTGCTAAAGGCACCTGAGGGCAGTTTTAAATAAACATAGAATACCTGCAGAAAATGCAGTGTCTATATCCTCTGCAAAGAGAAAGACTGTTGTAATGTTTCAAATTAAAATGAGAGAACACTTAGATAAATTTTCTGCAATCCAACCAATGTAGAATTGATTGACTCATCTTAGTGTTTGCTTAGAGTACTGTGTTATTATCATTTCAGTTAAGATAATATTCTTAAAGATTCGCTGAATCCAATATCTCTAAACAGCACTCATGCCTCTAAAACGGAATTTTATCTCTAGATATTAACTTAGTTTAATTTATTTCCCATAGCATGTGGTCAGTAAAGGAAATACATGTATTGCAATTTAGGTTTATAAGTACTGTGAATCAAATTCAATCTCTCAAAACTATTCAAAGAACATACCAGCCAGATGGTAAACAGTTCACACAATTATTTTCAGAATCATCTAATATTTCAGTATCTTTATTAAATTAAAATAGAATTTTACTTTATCATATATTAGTCAGTTTTGCTATTTAAACAATTAAAATTCAAACCTTTAATTAAAGAGCACAGAAGAAAAAACAACATGACTGGCTTAGGTTAGGGGTTCTGTTTGTGTATTCAGAAATTCATTCTGGAGATCCACAATGAAATGCAAGAGCTAGGCAGTGGTCTTTTCAATCAATCTGTGGGTCAAAAACTTACGAGCAAACATTTAGCAAATGCTTAACTGATATGTGGGCAGAGGAGTGGGAAGAATTTGCTATGGAAATGATCACCTTTCCAAAGATTTAAAATATAACACAACACTACAGAAAAAGGAAAATGGTGACACTAAAAGTACTGATGTATTGTTTTATTTTGTAGTGAGCTTTGCTGTGACTAACACTGCCAACTCAAAGGTGGAATAATTGATCAATATACCTTAACCAATTTTGGAATTATGTAATGTCAAACTTTATTATAATATGTAATGCTAATAATTTTTAAAAGCATGTTTTTGGAGAGACGTTATTATATTCTAGAAATATATGAATAATCAACTTTGCCCACTTATGTTTCAAAGTTTATTTTAGAAGATTATTTGGTTACAGGTAAATATTATTGTGTATCTCATTTTACTTGTTAAATATGCTGGCTTTTTCAATGGCAAAGAAACCAATCAACAGTCAATTGTGTTTCTCAGGGAAGAATAAGTTTAGGAAACTAACCAGATTTCTGTAGAGGTAGGAAAACAAGGTGCACTCATACAGTTAAGACATGAAGTTGTGTATAAGAAGTTTAAAGAAAATTAGGAAGGGAGATAACACTAATTAGAAGTTCTTAGGTATATTCTTGAGGAGGATGAGAGGGACTAAATTTTAACCAAACTTTTGAAATAATTTTTCAGACTGGAATTTCTAAATGTGGGTTAACTGGACTAAGCTGCATTATATATAGTTCATCCATAAATGGGCTAAAAATTCTGAAGCTATTTTATGTATATTCTGAAATTAAGAAAGTAAATAAATATTTTTTTGGATATGAAAGCCAGGATTCTCAATATTGTAGAATAGACTTGCAAATGTGGAAAGGAAAATAAAAGGTTAGAATTAATATGGTCCAATTGGATATAAATTAGAGAGATCATATGTAGTTATGGTTAGCTATATAATATCCCTTTCTAATAAAAGGAAACATGATAAATGATTGAAGAAAGATGATCCTAGAATATCGTGGTGGCAAAAAATTAAAAAGTGCTCAAAAAGTGATGAAAACATGTCCAAAGGACAGGAAAGCCAGCTTAAAGAGGATCCCATTGCATCCACCAAATATTTTTGTCGCTCAAATCTGGTGAATTTGAGCAACAAAAATAATTATAGTGACATATTATAATCCATAGAATATAATTAGTATTAATTCATAATCAATCTAAAAATAAATGGATATGGTGAGTGTTTTTTCAGAAAATATGCTAAAAAAAAAACTATCATTTGGAAGCCACTAAAGCAGTAATTGTTCAGTCAACGATATCAATGGATGCTAACATGAATGGATAAAGAATGATAAAAATAGAATATTTGCCTAGTTTTTAAGTATCTCTCTGCAAGATACTTATTAGTAATTTTACATTGGAGACAGAAGACAGACACCAAGTTAAGGAAGTCATCACATTTAATATTACCAGTGACATGCAGTCGAAAGAACACTGCAACATTCTGTGGTCCTCCTAGCAAATATGCCGAACCTGAATCTCATTACAAAGAAAGGCAGGCAAACCAGAATTATGGTGAAATCTACAAAGTAATTGCCCTGAACTCAAAAAGTGTAAGGTCACAAGGAAATGTAGGGGGAATATTCTAGATTAAATGAGACTAAAGAGACATGACAACTAAAGCAATATGTGGTTCTGGATTGGATCACAGAATAATTGGTGGCATTTTAATAAGGCTTGTAGGTCATGTCATAATAATACATCACTGTTAATTTCCTGAAATTTTATAATTTTGGTGAGATTATGTAATACAATGTTCTGTTTCTTTTTTTAGGAAATTACACCAAAGCATGTAGTGTTAAATGTCTTTGCAACTTACTCCTGAAATCTAAAAAATGTCAATGCCCACAGGGTTAGAGAATGAATGATTAAACCAAATCTGGGTGAACAGAATTTGTGCATGTTTTCTGTTATTTTTATAAGTTAAAATTAGTTTTCACAATAAATTCCAATCCTAGAAGAGTGGACTGGATTAGATCATATTCTCTTGGCAGGAAAGGCCTGGATTGACAGGCTTCCCAGTGCCACCAAAATGGAGAAGAGTAGTATCTGATGAAACACCCAAGGGCAGTTATCAGTAAGTCAGGGAAGTGATATTTCTCAGGTTGAAGAGCAGAAGTCCCCCACAGGGAGAGTTTCTTCATTGTAGTTATTCGGTAAGCATTTGCAAGATAAACTTTTAGACAAGATAAAGAAATAAATATAATTATAGACCACATATGTATAGTTGTGGTTTATTAAAAACAGAGTTGTAAAGAGTACTGACTTTTAGAGTTTTTATCTAAATTTAGATTTTAAAAAAATCTAAATTTAAATTAAGAGAAAGATCTTTATGCTGTGAGAAAAAACTCTGAGTTTGACATAGGGGTGTTCGAACATTTTTACTATGATTTTTATGTCAAGAATAAAAGTGTGGCTACCGCAGTTCTTACTGACAAAGTTTTGGATGAGATAGCTAATATCTTTGATTTAGATAAAAAAAGATACCTAAATTTAAATTAAGAGAAAGATTTTTTATGCTGTGACAGAAGACTATGAGTTTGATATAGGGCTGTTCAAACATTTTTACTACAATTTTTATGTCAAGACTAAAGGTGTGGCTATTGCAGTTCTTGCTGATCAAGTTTTGGTTGAGATGGCTAGTACCTTTGATGGCATAAACTTAAAAGGATTAGAAGATTGAACTGTTGGACAAAAAATATAAAGGGCTATGATAATAGAGATAAATATAATTATTGTTTTTAGGTTCAAAATAAATATTACATAAATACAGAAGCAAGGATACCCACAAGACCCTGATAAAAGTGGACTGAGAGAAGAAGGGGTCTGAAGAGGCTAAATACCCACACAGCTTCCTTTAAAATCCCTGCTCAAGATAAAATCCATTTCTCATTACTCTTATGTATATTCATGTGCTCCTGCATGACTGAAATAGCTCAAGGGAAGACTAAGGACAGTCTGATTTACAGACAAGGGAGAACTTTATTCACCTTAGCCTTTCTACCCATTTCATGGAAACAGGATGTTTCAGAATAGCTCTGTTTGCAACTGAGTTCAGTGGGGGCAAATATATCTTGTAGGTCTACTTTCTCTTCACTTTTCATGGACTGATGATTTAAGAGCTTCTGTCACACTGGCTGTCAAAGCAGGGATCTATGTATTTGGATGAACATATAAAATAGGAAAAAAGTTTATATAATTTCTTCTCTTCCTGTATTATTCCTTTACTCTATGCCAGCATCTCCAAGGCCCAAAAATATTTCTGAAGTAAGCAAGGGTGAATGTGAGGTAAACATCAGAGTAAGTACCCTCCAGACATAAGTTTTTAGAAATTATCAATGAGCTGAATTATAGATTCAGCTCTTAGCAGGAACACTGGGATGATTAAGAAACACACCACTCCACACCCCAATCAGATGGAGTGAAGTATCTGGTTTGTCACATTTTCTCTCAGAAGAGAGAAAGAGTAAGCCTATGAATGTGACCTTCAAACTAAAAATCAGAAGCAAATGTCTTTGTGGAACTCATCTCTGGACTCATCTTTTTGGTTCTAGACTCTACTGCTTAGCATTAAAATCGTGCCTGAATAAATCTGGCAACATATTGATTAGAACTATGTATACTCATCCTAGTAATTAAAGACTCATATTTCTTAAAGTCACATAATTACAATGAAAATAATCAGATTATATATGTTTCATCTAAGAGGTGTAATAGTATCTTTATGGGAGAGTCCAAATGAAACATGACTCTCCACAAGTTTCTTAAAATAAAAGATTAGGTAAATAAAAGATTATGTGGCTTTGAAAATAAGCAATGACTGCAGAACTTTTGAACTAAAACTGGATATTCAATAAAATTCAGTGTAACTGGATTTCCATATTTCTCTAGTTAGATCTTCACATATGCACCCAAAGAAGTAATGAAAATGATGTACACACACACACGTATTAGTATCAGAGAATTCCGTACAAAGGAAATCTTTGCCTTACCACATTAAGAGCAGACATCTAACCTGCTGCACCAGGCCTCTTTAGAGGCAGAAAATTCTGCTCCAGGCTACAGCTACTGGAAATAGTCCCAAGGTTCCTGCTATTATCAGATTTTAGCAGAAAGCGTCTATTGGCATATTTTAACATTTGGGAATTATATTAGTTATTCCTTCTTATCATATTTTTCTTCCTCAATGCCTATTTTAACAGTTGAAATATATTAATACACACACATACACATATACGTGTATATATGTGTGTGCATATATGTGGATATGCATGTGTATATACGTATACACACACATACACAAAGTCTCATCCTACCAAGCAGTGCCTTTTGCCAACCTAGTGTTTATTTGATATTGAAATTAGATGAAAAGTAGGGGAGAAATCTAACTCCCTAGTTTATATGAACCAGCGTGTGTATTTCTATTTTGTGGAAGTGGAGATCTGTTAGAGCCTAATCATTCTGGCAAATATTCATTCATCTCCAGACCTGCGATCATCCTGGTAAATGATTATTAGGTGTTACTTTGAACTTTTTCTCTGCTAAATCATAGGCCTTGTTGGTTTATATTTTCTTAAATGTTGACATAACTCATCCTCATCTTTTCTTAATTCTACTTCTATTTCAAATTTAGTCAGAACCACAGATTCTCACAGCCTCTTTCTCCCTCTCTCACTAGTGAAGTGTCAAAAGTGGGAAAATATGAGTCATTAAAAGTAAACATTTAAGAGCTTGGCAAAGCAATTTTCTACTTTTTTCTCAAAGTTATGTTTCACCTGGAGTATTACTTACAGATAATAGCACTGTGGAGCTCCTCCTTTGAAAATCAATAGTGCAACACATTTGGTGACCATCTACATTACGCCAACCGAAAATCAATAGAGATGGAACATGGGGAATTGTAGGAGGATATTTTCCTAAATGAAAAAAACGGCACAGAAGATAATTAATGCCAATGCAATCTTTCCGTTTTCTGCTATAAGCTTGTCAGTTTCCTAAAAGTTAAACTATTTCTCTGAATATTCAGATTCTCTGATTCTGTTTAAAGGTACAGAGGTAATTGATACTGCAGATTGCATTAAAATTTTCTAAAAATATATGAAATAAATGCCAAGTTTTGTCCAAAGAGAGCTCATATTTAAAGGCACAATTTATGGAAATTTACACATCTCAATTTTTGAAACCCATTTTGGTACCTTGGAGCTAATTGATGGAAATAAAATGTATGAGTATAAGAAAACAGACATTATTATAACCAGATGCAATAAAAGAGTCTACTCAAATCCATTACAAATTGTTGCAATCCAAGAAAATACATCCAGAAAATGATGTAAGCAAAATTATGATGAGAAATAGTTATTTCTGGAATTATGTAACAATATGTTCTTGTTTTGCTTGTAAATAAAAGATACCATAGCACAGTTGATGCTTGTTTAAACTTTGCATACAAATACACAAGATGCCAACTGGATTCAATTTATCCTGTCCTAATTTGAATTAACTTGTAGGGGCTTTTGACACATGCTGAACAGACTAATTGTTGCTTATTTTGGTGCACTGAATCAGTGAACAGCGCAATCAGAATCCAGGCAGATGTTCTAGTTTCTTTGATTGCCTGGAGCCTAAGGTTGGAAAAGAAGAAGGAGAATCATTTTGCTGATTTACTTTTGTTAGTATCTGCCAAGGCACAGTCTGCATTACAAATACAACTGTTAAAATAGGCAGACTCTGCTAAAAGTTGTGAAGAATAGATAGATATACTAATTATAATTTCATCTTTTGGTACATTTGAACTTGCATAATTCCTGTAATCAGGTTTTGGTAGGGGTAAAATTGCCCCAACATATTTATCTTCTTCTTCCCTTATTTTTTCAATATTATATTCTGCTTTAATTCTGCTATTGATTTATTATGATCTGTTTCAAAAATACCGAGAGCTGTAGAGTAATAAAAAGACCAAAGTGTAGCTGCCATCCTTACTGCCCACTTTGTCAAACTTTGTGTTATGCATTATTTACTAGGTCATTAAAAACTAGAATATTACAGATTCCATTGAATCCTCCTGTGAATGAGAGGAAGAGATAAATAGAGGTTAATAAATTCCATAAATTCTTTAAATTATTGTTACACAATTATATGCATTCTCAATGAAGAGTAGAATTGAGTACATAAATCAGAAAATCTTAACAACCAATTATATGAAAAGAATTTTAAAAATCTAGAGTTAAGTAGCTCCGAGGTTATAAAGTGACTTCTTAAAGTCATCAAGGATCCATTTTATCACGTTTCTGGCTTGTTTATGTTTTCTATTCTTTGATTTTGTGTTCTTTATGTCTTGTGTATTATTGTGTTGGATAATCCCTTACCTTATTACAAATTGACATGCAAAAATTCTTTATACATTTAGGATGCCAATATTTTGTTGTTTTAATCTGTTGAAAATATCTTCCTACAGGCAATCACTTGTTTTCACCTGTAAGTCCTTGCTGAAGAGACATCTTTTACTTTAAATGTTGTAGATTTGAATAATTGTTTCCTTTTACTGCTGTGTTTTTCAGTCCTTCTTTAAACAAAAATACTTCTGGCCAAAAAACATTTCCCAGTCCGAGGTTTTATATATTTTCTTCCAAATGTTTCAAAGTTTGTTTTTCATCATTATAGTTTTTAGTACACCAAGAATTAGTACTAAGTATAAGATGTGATTTCAATTTTTCTTTGAATAATTATAAAATATCTCATCACAACTTTTCCACTGTTTCTCTTAACACTGGCTTTTTGCCTTCCTTTCTATTCTTCTCTCTAAATTTCCTATTAAACATATGTGAGGTCTTCTCATTATTTTTCTACATGTCAATTACTTTAAAAAGTTTTTTTCTCCTCATTTTATCTGTATCTTCTTTAGTCTGTGCAATATTAGCCTATGAAAATACCCAAGAAACCAACAAGTAGGTAAAAAACAGAACAGTACTAGCACCCAGGAAGCCCCTACTTCCCATTCTCAGTTTGCCCCCACCTCTCATGCAGTAATCACTACACTTAGTTCTATCACCAGTGGTGAACTTTATATCAATTGACCAATTGATATGCACTCTTTTATGTTTCACATCTTTGAAATGAGTGGGATTCATCCATGTTTCTGCATGTAGCAACAAGTTGTTTACTTGTTTTTAAATATTCCATTAATGAGTGTGCCAAATTTATTTATTAATTCTACAACATATGCCCTCCCCACAAATTTGAGAATAGTATATTGCTATGAACATTCTTGTATATGTAGTTTAGTGTTTATGAGTATGTATTTCTGGTAGTTATATATCTAGAGTGGGAATTGTGAAATATTAGCATATCAATTAAAACAATCCTCCAAAGTAGATTTACTCATTTAGAATTCTGTCAACACTATATTACTCAACCAACAATTGATATTGTGGAATTTTTAAGATTATATAAGCTATTGTAGTGAGTATTCAAAAGTATCTTATCATGCTTTTAATTTTTATTTTATTAATAGTAAATAAAATTGGTCACCTTTTCATATAACAGGTTATCAGCATATCTATTAAATTGTTTAAAATCTATACAGAAATTAAATTTGAGTTTTCTATTTTTTCATACTAGTTTGAGAGTTATTTATGTATTCTGAAAATGAGTAGTTTGTCAGATATTGCAAATATTTTCTCCCCACTCTGAGATGTGCCTTTTAATTTCTTAATAATATCTTTATTAGGCAGATTTTACTATTTCTTAATAAAATCTGATTTATCAATATTTTTACTTATGGTTTGAGCATTTCACCATGTTTAAGAAATTTCTGCTTGATCCAAGCCTATGGAGATATTGTTTAATGCTATATTTTAAGAGCTGGAATTGGTTTTTATTTAAAATTTGAGGCAAGGACCAGGATTCAATTTTTCCAATACAGTCATTCCTCAGTACCTATGGGGGATTGGGGATCGGTTCCAGGAATCCCCATAGATACTAAAGCCTACAGATGCTCAAGTCCTCATGTAAAATAGGTTAGTGTTTCCATATAACCTACATACATCCTCCCAGATACTTTAAATCATCTCTAGATTATTTATGTTAATCTCAGATTATACTATCAAATACAATGTCAATACTATATAGTTGCTATACTATATTGTTTTTAACTTGTATTATTTTTATTGCTGTATTTGTATGTTTATTGTTTTTATCCCAAATATTTTTTATCAGCTGTTAGCTGAATCCTCTGGTTCAAAACCCACAGATATGGAGGGTAGGCTATACTGTAGTCAGTGGATCTGGCATTATGTATTAAAAAGACTATTCTTTATTCCCTGAATTGTGGCGACTTCTTTCCTAACTCAAGTAACTGTATATGTGTGAATCTGCTTCTGTACTCTGTATTCTATTCTATTAATCGATTTGCCTACCCTTGTACAGCACCAGAGGATGTTTACAAGCCCGTCATGGAAAAAAACCTCTCAACTACCTCTCATTAAATTACTGAATGAATGCAGCTTTAACAATGAAATCTATTAGGGTTCACCTATCCACCATGGTTGGGGCAGTGAGACCTTGGGGAAGGAGATTGCCAAGGGTGTTAACTAGTGGCTGGCAGGAGGAGAAAGCTGGCAGTCTGTGGGCTGTGTGTGTGTGTGCACTTCAAGTTGCAGAGCAGTTCCGTGTGGGGGCATCTGAGGCTCTGTGCCTGCCTCCAGAGTATTCCCATGATAAAGATGGCACAGCTTTCAATAGCAAATTAAAGCCATCATGACAGGTAGAAAAAGTATGATATTTTAGTACCTTTAATGACACTTTTTACTTTTTTTTAAACATGGAATCTTGGATTTTCATTTTGAACTGGACTCCATGAATTATATTCTCTGCCCTGGTCTTTAACAGACATACAATTCCAATTTTGATGATATCAAATTGTTAATCTAATTTTTTAATATTGTCATATTATTCACAATTGCCAATATGCCAATTATGCTTTTAATATCTTTAGGGCATATAATGGTGTCTTATATTTTAGTTCTTAACTTTCTTGATCAGATCTTCAAGGCTTATTTGAATTAATTTTATTGTTCTTTTTGAAGTACAATTATAGTGATTTCAAATTATTGAGATGATTCTGAGACATGATATTATAACTACTACTTGTTAAAAATTTACTAATGTTTATAAACACAAATCGTTTTAAGTGCTTCAACTAAAAAAAAAGGAAAAGATGGCTTTAGAACCACCCCATTATACATTTAGAACAATAGTTTAGATTTTTATTACATAATAATAATGAATTGATGTAAGTATGATCTTGATTGGAACTTGACAGACCTTTTAATTACAAGTTGGCATGTCTCTCAATCAACAGTTTTATTCCAGCATTTTTCATATTGGTAAATTCCAGCAATTGATCTCTTCATCTCTCTGCTTCTGCTTCTTATGTCAATCTCATTCTTTTATACTCCACATTCAAAATTATGTGAGTAAAGATCATTTGGGCTTAGTAAAAAACAGACTGATTTTGCTCAGAATCTTCTGCTTTAGGGCACATAGACTGCCTCTTTGCGTTAGCTGTCTTCAGTCAAATGCCCACTTTTAATTCAATCAGTTGTGACTGGGAAAATCATTATAAGGAATGCATCAGCCATCTGAAGAATTAACTGATGCTAGACATTGCATGTAAATGAATTTCTTGAAGGGAATATGAGTGCTACTCAAATGTAGTCAATTTGGTAAAATATAGGCTTAATTCTGGATATAAGCAACAGCAAGATGTATAAAAATATGTAAATAGAAGGTACAATGGTACAGATAGCATCTAAGAAATTCATCTGGGAAATTCATCAATGCTTATCCATTAACAATTCTCAATAAGATGCTGAAATTGGTAGACATAAATAATCCTGTCAATAACTTACTAAATTTTACAGTGATTTTTTTTCCTCATAACTAAAGCTTATTTTTTTCCACTTTTTTTTTCCTTTTCATTCTTGGGAATCAGCATCCTGATTACAGTTTACTTCTCAGCCATCTGACAGTCAGAAAATGATATCCTTGATAGCAGACAAAACTTATACGGTCCTTGAAAATATATACTCATTTATCCAACTAAATGATTTTTGAGATGGATCATACACACAAAAACAGATAAAATCATGTATACCTTATAAAAACGATTATCAAGCAAATACCTGTGTAACAGTCATTCACAATAAGAAACAGATGTTGCCAACACCTCAAGAGACTCCCTTCTGCCCATCCCTAATCAACGTCTCTTCTTATTTCTCTAGAAGTAAATGCTCTACTGACTTTTGAGTGAACATCTTATAGGTTTTAATTATTATTTTACTCTTTAGCTGCACCTTTAAACAATATTCTTTATGTCTTTTTGTAAGACATATATGTCTATACACATAAATACAGTTCATATATGCATCAAAAATATGGAAAGTTATACTGTATTTACTCTTTTAATCTTCTTTACTATGGTCAATAGCATTTGTTTAGGATGAATCCACAATGTGTGAAGGTGTTGTTCATTAATTTTATCAATTTATATTATTTTATAGCATTTTAATTTATTATATGAATATTCAAATTAGCTATACTAATTTTACAGTTGCACCAGTAGAGTTTGAGTGTTTCACATCTTTGCCAATATTTGGTATGATCAGAAACTCAAATTTTTATTTTATAAAATTATTAATCTAGTTGCTGTATTGTATTGTTGTTTTAATTTTCCTGAAAATGTTTCTTTTATTATCAGTCCTATGCAAGTCACTATGAGGTTTCTCTCCATCTGGTGATTAAGAGGTTCAAGTGGGTAAGGTATCCTCTAAGGTCTTATTACTTTTGGCATTTGGTCTTCAAAAAAAACAAAGAATATGTGGTGAAACTACAATGCTTTCTAAAATTTAGGTCATAAATTAAATGCATTAATTTTGCTCATATTCCTTACCTGATCCATGGTCAGAGCCACACCTAAATGTAGACAAGTTGGAGAATATAACCTGTGCCAGAAGGAAGAATAAATAGATTTTGTGTGACTGGATAGCAGTTTTGCTATAATTATCTCAGAACTATGTATTGCAAAAAGTTTGCCCTTTATCACTGGTTAGCATTGCCTGTTTAGACCTATATAAAGTATTCACAGATGCACAGGTCTGTCTCAGCATTCTTTCATATGTTCAATTTGTATTTTTGTCTATGTCTTGAGCCAAATTACACTATCCTATATATTACACTGTAATTCTGGCATGATAGCCACTAGGAGAAATTCTCCTATTCATAATTATGAATACATTTAATACGCTTTTCTATTCATAAATACAATGCTACATAAACTTATGTAATTTATACAATTTTAGGTAGATATAACTATGTGCTTGTGCAAAATAGGTTGAGATTTACTACAAAATCAATATCAGAAAATATTATCAAAATGATAAAATTAATGAGGTTGTTGGTGTGGTATTTTATTAACATTTAGGTCAAATATCTAACCATATTCAAATTTCTATCTCTTTGTTCTTTGAGAGAGCTCTTCACACTATTAACTGTCTTTTTTTTTTTTTAATTCTATCAAGGCTCTGTTGTTACAAGAACAACAGTCCAATAACAGAACAATACACTGGGACTGCAGGGTGTATTTGCTTATTAGACTTTTCTCACATTGCTACACTGTTAAAAAGATTCTACCTGAGACTGGATAATTTCTAAAGGAAAGAGGTTGATTGAAGATGAGCTTTGGTGGGGACACAGCCCAATCATATCAGCAGGCTTTGAAGCACAGGAAGAGTTTAACCATCTGAGGGTGGCCATGCAAGGAGATGGGAGGAGACCCTCAAATTCATCTCCTCAGTGAGTTCTGGGCTGAAGCTTTTAAGAGGTTCATGGAAGGTGAGGCGCTGGAAAAATGGGCTTCTCATTGTTGATTGTTCAGTTTAAGGAGGATGAAATCATCAGGATGTGGAAACTACTTTTTTTTTTTTTTTGGTGAGTCAGTTCATGAGGTTTGTTTGTTTTGAGATGGAGTCTTGCTGTGTGTCACCATACTGGAGTGCAGTGGCCGATCTTGGCTCACTGCAACCTCTGCCTCCCGGGTTTAAGAGACTTTCCTGCCTCAGCCTCAAGAGTAGCTGGGATTACAGGTGTGCACCACCACACCCAGGTCATTTTTGTGTTTTTAACAGACATGGGGTTTTACCAAGTTGGCCAGGCTGGTCTCAAACTCCTAACCTCAAGTGATCTGCCAGCCTCAGCCTCCCAATGTGTTGGGATTACAGGCGTGAGTCACCGCACTGGCCCCCAGTGGAGTTCTTAAAAGCAGGTGATGGCAGTAGTTTCTCTAATATGCAAGACCTAAAAGAATATCTCAAATGGAAAACTTAGTGTCTCATAATGTTCACGTTGTTATCTCTAAGAGCAGTTAAGGGGAACTATAATCCTCTGACAGGGTGTATGTGATTCCCGGGCAATACGTAGCAAGCAGCTATGAGGAAGCAGATTAGAGAGCAAGATGACCCAATGACTAATGTTGAATGTGCTGAAAGCTTGGTTTATTTTTGTTTCTCCCACTGTCTTTTTCCTGATTAATTTTATACAGTTTTAAAATTATTAAACTGTATAAAATGGGGATGGTTTTACTGCTTTCTATATTTTAAGATCATTGCATTAAGTGAAAACAAATTTAAAATTATTTCCCTAGTGAAGTTAAATTTTTGTCATTTTAAAGCAACTCACTTTGAAATGTTTTTAGTCTTCTATTTTTTAATATTAATAGAGAAATTTAATGTGTTTGACTAGTAATTTTGTGTTTCATATTTTCCCAATCTAAGTGTGCTTTTCATAGAAATATATGGTATGCCTTGGATTTTTCATTTATATTAATTTGTTTTATTTTTGAATGGAACATTTAATTAATGTACTTTTGGCATAATGACAAATACATTTATATTCTGTGTTATTTCTTCTGATCTATTTTATATGTATTTTTCTGCCTTCTCTTGGGCTACTTTTTCTTCATTCTATCTTTTTCCTCTCTACTAACATAGAAGTTACATATTCTATTTTTATTCCTTAGGATTATCCAATAAATTAACAAATCTCACTCATCTTACAATGAAAATTGTTCTATACCTTTTTAAAATGTTTTTATAAGGTTGTGATATCAGTAAGCATGTTGGCAAGTATGATTTTTTTTATGTTTTCTTAAAGCTTTAGTGTAAGTGTTTCTTAAATGTTTAATAATAATATTTAGCACTTAAAAATATCTGGTTCTTGAGGTTTTGTTTTTATTTTTAAGATAAGTTTAATATATTTTTAAAAAATAAATGATGAGATATGGAGCTATTTGGGTTTTTATTTAAGTCCACTTTTGTAAAGTTTCATAAAGTTATATTTTTCAAAAAAAATTGTTTTGTTCATAAGTTGGTAAATTAATTAGTATAAAATTGTTCATTATATTCCCTTGAAATCTTTTGAATTTCTGCAAGATATTTAATGATAATCCCATTAGTTTTTAAAATTGATAATTTCTCTTTTTATCTTACTAGTGTTTTAAAATTTGTATTAACCTTTTCAAAGAAACAATTTTTGAAATTGTTCATTTCTCTCATTTTTGCCTATTTTCTATTTAGTTGATTTACATCACTATCTTAATTATGTACTTCCTTCTACTTATTTTGGGTTGAATTTTCCCTTCTCTCCTTAAAGTAGAAACTTAGATAATTAATTTTAATGATTTTCATTTTCTAATCTAGGTATTTGAAACTACAAATTTCCCTACATGTCATGTATTTCTGGAATAAACTCTACTTGGTAATAATGTATTGTCTATTTTACATATCAATAGACTTAATCTGTTCATATATTTTAAGATTAACCCATTTTCATGAAAGATACAGACCCCTAGTGTTTTTTCCTTGTAATGTCCTTGTAAAACTTTTTTACTTAAAGCTTAAACAGTTTTAAGAGGACATTATGAACAAATTTGTGCTAATAAATTTGATAATGTAAAAAAATAAGTAAATTTATTGATAAATGCATCCTACCAAAACTGGCATGAGAAAATAATCAAATCTCCACAGTCTTAATCCTATTGGAGGAAATAAATAGAAAATTACAATCATTCCAACAAATAAAATATAATGAATTCTAAACATTGAGGAAAAATCACAATTGCTATTCATGGAATTTGATGTGATCCCTTAAATTTATTGTTGACTAGAAAAGCGTTTTCAAAAGTAAGAATAACATAGTTTTTTTTCCATAGCAACAAATCAAAATTTGTTTATTTCTCCCTTTAAAAAGATATTTCCGTAGGTTTTTAGGAAATAGGTGGTATTTGGTTACATGAGTTAGATTTTGGTGCACCCCAAACCCGAGTGTATACACTGAATCCCATTTGTAGTATTTTATCCCTCACCCCCTTCCAACCCTTGCCCCTGGATCTCCAAAGTCCATTATGTCATTCTTACCCCCTGTATATCCTCATAGCTTGGCTCCCACCTGTGAGTGAGAACATACAGTGTTTGATTTTTCATTCCTGAGTCACTTATAATAACAGTCTCCAATCCCATCCAGATTGCTGTGCATGCCATTATCTCATTTTTTTTATGAATACTACTCAGTCATAAATATCCATTGTATACACATACCACAGTTTCTTTATCCACTCCTTGATTGATGGGCATTTGGTCTGGTTCCACATTTTGCAATTTTGAATTGTGC
The DNA here is from genome assembly GCA_963574635.1 of Cheracebus regulus. Lineage (NCBI taxonomy): Eukaryota > Metazoa > Chordata > Mammalia > Primates > Pitheciidae > Cheracebus > Cheracebus regulus. The sequence goes on along the minus strand of CAUYQU010058510.1, from coordinate 2,664 downwards.
TACTATAAACATGCATGTGCAAGTACCTTTTTCATATAATGAATTCTTTTCCTCTGGGTAGCTACCCAGTAGTGGGATTGCTGGATCAAATGTTAGTTCTACTTTTAGTTCTTTAAGGAATCTCCACACTGTTTTCCATAGTAGTTGTACTAGTTTATACATTTCCACCAGCAATGTAAAAGTGTTCCCTTTTCACCACATCCGTGGCAACATCTATTCTTTTTTTATTATGGCCTTTCTTGAATGAGTAAGGTGCTATCACATTGTGGTTTTGATCTGCATTTCCCTCATCATTAGTGAAGTTGAACATTTTTTCATGTTTCTTGGCCATTTGTATATATTCTTTTGTGAATTGTGTATGTCTTTAGTCCACTTTTTGATGAGATTTTTTTTTCTTGCTATTTTGTTTAGTTTGTTGTAGATTCTGGATACTAGTCCATTGTTGAATGTATAGATCGTAAAGATTTCCCCCAACTCTGTGGATTGTCTGTTTACTCTGCAGATTGTTCCTTTTGTCAGGCAAACACTGTTTAGTTTAATCAAGTTCCAGATATTTATCTTTGTTTTAATTGCATTTGCTTTTGGGATGTGAAAACTTTGCCTAAGCCAATGTCTAGAAGTATTTTTCCAATGTTATCTTCTAGAATTTTTATAGTTTCAGATCATAGATTTGAGTCCTTCATCCATCTTGAGTTGATTTTTGTATATTAGAGATAAGGATCCAGTTTTATTCTCCTATGTATGGCTTGCCAATTGTCCCAGCACGATTTGTTGAATAGGATGCCCTTTCTCCACTCTATGTTTTTGTTTGCTTTGTTGACGATAAGTTGTTGGTAAACATTTGAGTTTATTTTTGGGTTCTCTATTCTATTACTCTATGTGCCTATTGTTATACGAGTACCATGCTGTTTTGGTGACTATAGCCTTATAGTATAGTTCAAAATCAGTTAATGTGATGCCTCAAGATTTGTTCTTTTTGCTTAGTCTTGCTTTTGCTATCAAGTTCTTTTTTGGTTCCATATGAATTTTAGGATTTTTTTTTCTTGTTCAGTAAGAATTATGGTGGTGTTTTGGTGGAAATTGCATTAACTTTGTAGATTGCTTTTGGCACCTTGATCATTTTTATACAATATTGATTCTACCAGTCTGTGAGCATGGGAAGTGTTTCCATTTGTTTGTGTCAAATATGATTTCTTTCAGCAGTGTTATGTAGTTTTCCTTGTAGAGGTCTTTCACCTCCTTGATTAGATATATTCCTAAGTGTTTTATTTTATTTTATATATTTTGCAGCTATTGTAAGAGGGGTTTAGTTCTTGATTTGATTATCAGGTTGATTGCTGTTGGTGTCTACCACAGATCTACTGATGTGTACATTAATTTTTTATCTAGAAACTTTGCTAAATTTCTTTATCAGGTCTAGGAGCTTTACGGAGAAGTCTGTAGGGTTTTCTAGCTATGCAATCATATCATCAGCAAACAGCAACAGTCTGACTTCCACTTTGATGATTTGGATGCCCTTTATTTCTTTCTCTTTTGTTTTATATTTTTCTGAGAGTCACCCTTATGACTTTGACTTCACTTAAAGGATATTTTTAATACTGTGTAGAACTGGAACCTAGAGTTCAATAGCGATCTAGACGTTCCATATATCATTGTTTATGTACTTCAAAAATTGAGAAGAGGGGTAAAAGGAAGAATTCCTTTCCTCCAAGAGTCCAGCAATGTATGTAGTGTTGTTCTTTCAAACATTAAAGGAAATATTAAGTGATAAAGTATTTTAAAAAAGCATAATTATACCAATTTTCCATACATATGCTTAAATCTTTAGCATATGATTTCAAGAAAGATTTATGCCTCTATAACTCTTTTTGTAACTAATTTAACCATAATAATCATAATTAATGTGTAACTACATCGAATCTCAGCTGCTTCTACAAAGTATACTTGTGCACACAGTAATGACAAATTAAACTAAACCTACCAAATGAGCACATGAAAAACTTATTATGTACTTAATTTTGCAAATGCCAGTTAATCATTTTTCCCTAAAATTAGGCAATATCTGTTGGTTAAAAAAAACAGGGAAATTAAAATATCAAGTGATATAGTTTCCAACAAGTAACATTTTTTAAAAAAAAATAAATAAAGACGGGGTTTCATCATGTTGGTCAGGCTGGTCTTGAACTCCTGACCTCAGGTGATCTGCCTGCCTTGGCCTCCAAAGTGCTTGGACTACAGGCATGAGCCACCGTGCCCAGCCCAACAAGTAAAATTTCTACTTGTGATTGCCTAACATTTAGAAAAAGATTATAGTCATTCATAGTAATTGTTTTCTGTCTCTTCATATCTTGGATGTCATCAGAAGATTTTAGCTGTTTGCACTCTTATCATTGTATTGAAAATACTTTTTATTCCACCTAATAACAATTCAGACAATGACAGACTTCATATATGACAGCTGTCCCATGAGATTATAATATCGACTTTCCTGAGTAAATAAAAGACACAGCAGCTCCACTGAACCTGTGGCAGCCCAGCAGCGCCTCCGCAGGCAGACAAAGGAAAGGCAGCCTCCCCAAGCAGCTACCTGAGATCAAAACTATATAAATCCAATGAGATGGGGGAAAAAACAGTTCAAGAAGAATGAAACCATCAAAAACCAGA
>CAUYQU010058509.1:0-27222 GCA_963574635.1 Cheracebus regulus | reverse complement strand
TCTAGCCTGGGCAATAAAACAAGAATCCCATTCTCTCTCCCTCTTTCTCTTCCTCTTTCTTTCTCTCTTTCATTCTTTTTTTTCTTTCTTTTGCTGTTTCTTTCTTTCTCCTTTTCTCTCTTTTTCTAAAATCTCTTCCTTTCTTTCTCTTTCATTTTTTCTTTCTTTTGATGTTTCTTTCTCCTTTTCTCTCTTTTTCTAAAATCTCTTCCTCTTTCTTTCATTCTTTTATAAAAAAAAAAATACAAGAAAATAGAAAACTAGAAATACCGTATGATCCAGCAATTCTAGTACTGTTATGTATCCAAAAGAAAAGAAATCAATATGTCAGATATCTGTACTTTCATGTTAATTGCAACACTATTCACAGTAACCAAAATATGTAACAAATCTAAATGCCCATCATTGGATGAATGAATCAAGAAAATGTGGTATATATAAACAGTAGAATGCTATTCAACCACAGAAAAGAATGAAATCCTGTCATTTGCAGCAATATGGACAGAACTATAGATCCTAAAATAAGCCAAGCACAGAGAGACAAATATTGTATCTTCTGACTCATACGTGAAAGCCAAAAAAGTGGACCTCATGAAGATAGGTAGCAGATTGATGGTTACTAGAGGCTGGGAAGGATGTGAGAGAGGGGGGCTGAAGAGAGGTTGATTAATAGGTACAAGTACACAGTTTGATAAAAGAAATAAGACCTAGTGTTTGATAGATCATTACTATAACTTACAATAATCTCTTGTATATTTCAAAATAGCTAGAAGAGAAAATTTGCATATTTCTAGCATAAAGAAAAGACAAATATTTAAACTGATAGGTATTCTAATACTGATTTTGTTCTTTTCAAATTAAATGAATGTATTATTACATGTACCCTAAAATATATACAACTATTATCTATCAATAAAAATACAGCAGCATAACTATATTTCAGCTTTTCTCTTAATATCTTGGGAACTATGAAATTGAACACATTTTGTTTTTGTTTCTGAAAGATTGGATTGATGGTTAGCAATATGTAAATAATCCATTCTAGTTATAAATCAAGTATATCTGATGTTTCCTGGCTTGACTTATATCTTCATACCCAATACTAGATTTTGACATAAGTCATGATTATTTTTCAATTGTTTCTGAAACATAACACTTTTCTTTATATTTGTTAGTATTTGTTATTAGTATTTTATATACACTAAATTACATTTTAACTTAGGTTCAACATACCTCTAATTAAGCAGATAAATGTAGTGAGATTGAGGAATTAGACAATACTTCTTCCAGTCTACATGTATTAGGTTATGACATCATAGGGAACTTTTACCTTAGGTTAATACTTTATGAAAATGAATTCTGAAAACATTGGCATAGGTTTCGTCAGTCAATGCAGAATCCACTTAGGCTTTTCTTTTTATTTCCGCTATGAATTTTGCCTATGTAATAATGTTTGTATTCTATAGTATGCAATCACATCCTTCATATACATTCATAATATATATAAATATTTAAGCTATCAAAACTTTCAGAGACTTAGTCCAGAGTAATGCAATGGTTCTCAAACTTTAGCCTGAAAAAGCATCATCTGGAGGGCTTTTATAGATCCCCTACAGAATGTAATTTTGGCTAAATTGTGTGTATGTGGAAGGGATGGTACTAATTGTCAAATATACCTGTGTAAAAGAATAGAATCATCTATATAAAATTATGTAAATTAGACAATAATCAAAATCTAAAATTATATATGCCAGGGATTCATTATTTATAAGATGTAGTACCATTTATACAAACCTAGTAGCTGGCCTGTTTTTCCATTGGCATGTGTGTTTTTATTTGAAAAGCATGCACCTGTCATTGTTGATAAACTCTGATGAATCTTGAGAAGTGTTTTCCCTCCATTCCACTTTGATTGACTTGGTACCTACAAGAACATGTGAGAATGATGAATGTTGATTTTGAATTGATAAACTCTGATTGCCATCTCAGTGAACTACAACCTAACTGACCTCATTCTTTCAAATTCTTTTAAATATATTTATCTGTAGGTGAGATGTATTTTTTAGATGTGTATGGAAGTAATGTGATAATACTCCTTTTTCCTTCTTGTTCTTCTGAGGATAAAGTATGACAGAATAAATATATTGGTGAGTTTCCAAAATATTTACTAAGACAACTTTTAAATAATATCAACTGTCATTTTCAAAATTTTATGATTACCTTTATGAAAATGTGTTGTTTATTGCTTGTTCCATCAGATACAACATCGTGGAAAGAACAGAACAAGAATGAGGAAACATTGCAAAATAAACAAGTTATAAAATAAATTATTGAACTGATGTGTAAATTCAATCTATGTTCTTTTCATACTTTAGCTTAAAGTAAACTGTAATAACTTGATAATTAGAAATATTTCCAGAGGAAACAATTGAAAAAGTCTATCAATTAGCAAGGACTTTAGCTGGAGAGCAGTGATCTAGGTGTGAAAATAGTGCCAGCTGGCTGGGCACAACTCACACCTGTAATCCCAGCACTTTGGGAGGCCGAGGTGGATGGATCATGAGGTCAAGAGATTGAGACCATCCTGGCCAACATGGTGAAACCCTGTCTCTACTAAAAAATACAAAAATTAGCTGGGCATGGTGGCACACGCCTGTAGTCCCAGATACTTGGGAGGCTGAGGCAAGAGAATTGCTTGAACCTGGGAGGCGGAGGTTGCAGTAAGCCGAGATTGCATCACTGCACTCCAGCCTGGTGCTTGGCGATGGAGCCAGACTCTGTCTCAAAAAAAAAATTTGTGCCTGCCTTTACTTCAGATAGTAATGGCCTCAAAAACGAGATAGGTATAAGAGATCAGAAAAGTTAAGATAAAAACGTTTCTTGGAAAAAAAGTTTATTAAACGTCTCAATGGTGAGGCTGTGAAAAATGTACCTCTGAAATTATCTTAGTTTGGCAAAGGTCTGTCAAGGACAGTTTAGTGCTTGTTCCCCCTAGTGGCAAAATTTCAGAGCTTCCTAACATTAGGTGGCTTGGCAAGCTGCAATGCTTCAGATGGCTACTGATGTACCCAGACACTAATCTCTTCAGCCTAGGATGGCGTGGATAGGCCTGAAATATGTGGACTAAGAAGCCATCTCCAACCCCATCAAAAAGTGGGGGAAGGACATGAACAGACATTCTTCAAAAGAAGACATTTATGCAGCCATCAAACACATGAAAAAAGCTCATCATCACTGGTCATTAGAGAAATACAAATCAAAACCACATGGAGATATCATCTCTTGCCAGTTAAAATGGAGATCATTAAAAAATGTGGAGACAACAGATGCTGGAGAGGATGTGGAGAAATAGGAATACTTTTACATTGTTGGTGGGAGTGTAAATTAGTTCAACCATTGTGGAAGACAGTGTGGAGACTCCTCAAGGATCTAGAAGTAGAAACACCATTTGACCCAGCAATCTCATTACTGGGTATATACCCAAAGGATTATAAATCATTCTACTATAAAGACACACGTACATGTATGTTCACTGTGGCACTGTTTATAATAGCAAAGACTTGGAACCAACCAAAATGCCCATCAATGATAGATTGGATAAAGAAAATGTTGCATATATACAGCACGGAATACCAGGCAGCCATAAAAAAGAATGAGTTCATATCCTTTGCAGGGACAAAGATGAAGCTGGAAACCATCATCTTGTCAGCAAACTGACACAAGAACAGAAAACCAAACACTGCATGTTCTCACTCATAAGTGGGTGTTGAACAACGAGAACACAAGGGTAGAGGGAGGGGAACATCACACACCAGGGCCTGCTGGGGGTTGGCGGGGCTAGGGGAGGGATAGCAAGGGGTAGGGGGATTGGGGAGGAATAACATTAGGAGAAATACCTAATGGAGATGACAGGGGGATGGATGCAGCAAACAGCGATGGCATCTGTATACCTATGTAACAATCCTGCACAATATGCACATGTACCCCAGAATTTATAATAATAATCAAAAGGAAGCCATCTCCTACATTCATGAGCAGACCTTGCCATTTATCTCAAGGTACCTAGAATATTACCAGTTTCTGTTAGATCTAATAAAAGGTGGGCGAGATAACTTCTTGAGGTCCCTTTTCGTGCAGTCAAGTCAGTCTATTTACTGTCATTCTGTCATGCCAATTTCACTTGCCTGGATTGTATGTCTGGAATGCCCTCTTCTTTTCCAACTTCTATGCAGAGTATTTTTTAAGTAACACACAAGAAGTATGATCCATAATGGAAAAAACTGTTATAACAGTTATCATAGCTTATAACTTCTGTTTGATGAAAGACACTATGAAAAAAGTGATAAGACATCTTAGGCTAGGAAAAAATGCATGAGATCTTTAAAGAAAACTAACTGTTCTTTTAGTGTAAAAATAGATTAACAAATGCTTTATAACCTTTAAAATGTATAAAATATATTCAAGTTTGTCATGTAGATAACAAAAAAATAAACTTTTTAAAAATAAAAATACAAAGTCCTATGTTGTGCTATTGATGTAAAGATTTGAAATTTCTAAAATGTATTCTTTAGGAATGTACAACATATGTGGAAAAACTGCATAGCCATGCATAGGAGTACCTGTCAGTTTTGTGATTGTGTTCCTTCTGGGAAGGGAAAGAGTGGAAGGAATGGGTATTAACTGGAACTGGAACATTTCATTTCATTTGGTTTTTAAATCTAAAAAGAAAAAAGTGTCAAAAAGTAAATATATATTTAACCTTCATGATAGGGGTACATTATATTTTACAATAGTTGGGATGTTTAAAATGTTGCATAATTTAAATGAAACATTTTAAAAGGATGAGAGAGGAAAGAATGAGTCTAAACTCATTCTTAGTAAATATAATCTTAGTTGATTTTATGTATGTAAAACCCAGAAATGTTAGTGTGAACCCAGGGATATGTCAGAAACCAGACTAGGGTTCTTTGACAGAAGAAGGAAGTGGTTAAAAAACACCCCATCCTATTGTCTGAGTACAGAAGTTAAATAATTCTAAGGACTATCTAGCATAAATAATTTTTGAGAAAAATGACTACAGAAGATCAGAGATGTCTGGAGAGAAGTAGTATCTTGCTAATAGATTTTCAAATATTCCCTTTATAATCAGTGTTCTGGTGGATTTTGTTTTATAGTTTTATTTATTTTTATTTTAACTAGTTGATAAATTGTTTTACATAAAACAGTCTAAAACTTTTGGGAGATTAGGAATCAGTTAAGAATCCTCCAGTGTCTCTAGATGCTAGAAACTTACAAGGACACAAATATACAAATATCAATATAATTTCAGGGAGGCTGTAAGCCTACTGAAGCTCATCCATGGATCCTTTATGATTCCATAGATTACAGGTTAACATACTTGCCTTAAACAGTTCCAATTCATGGGTATCTGTGTATAAACAATCTAAAATTATGACTTGTTACTAGAAAAGCACTTGTTTTATAAGATTTAAATAAATTATTGATGATTAACTTAAAAGAATGAAATGGCATTCTTTTCAAATTGGCCTGTAGTTTTAAACACACATATATAAACATATGTGTGTATATCTACAAATATATATTCATATATATTCATATATGTCAATGTATATATACATGTTCCTAGGCAGGAAATTCTATAAAATTTAAATAGAGAAAAAGAAAAATAGATTTTTTGACTATTTTTCTAATCTTTAAAACTTTATTTCTGTTTACTACTAAGGCAATTTTGCCAAAAGAGAAACACAGGGCATTGAATTCTTTTAAGCTTATTGCCTGATTTTACTAAGACTTGGAATGCATGACAATTAACATGGAAATTTGAATGAAACCAACATACAAGAAAATAACTGGTTTTCAATCATAATGCCATTGTTTCCTTGGTTGACATCCCAAATTGATGAAACTACATTACTTACTCCTATTCTAGAAACAAACAGCTCTTCCTGGGTAGGACTTCAACATCAGGAGTACTGTCTTCTTGCTCTTTATCTTCTGTAGAACCTTTCACTTACCCTCTGGCTCCTTTCAGCCCCTCTGTGTAGGAGGGAGTCCACCTGAGCTCTTCTGTTTTCTCCATGCCATTCTGGTTTCCCATTCACTTGAATGCACACCTTGGCTCCCTGGTCTCTTATTCAACTTAATCTAAAGGTAAATTCTCATGATTTACTTCTTTTAATCAGTTCACATATCCTTTGCTATTGAGTGGCTAGGGCATATGTGTAGCTTTGGACTTATACATGTAGCACAAATTGCTTAAAACCCTAGATTTTTTAATGATATTACAGTAAACATAGCAACTTTAAAGTAAAAGAGAGATTAAGAATTTAACATAGGAAGGAATGCAAACTATGCGGCTGGTTTGTAAGTAACTGCGGCCTATATATAAAAGAAAACATGAAGGCACAGAAGGAAACCTGCTACTGTGGTGATGGGTATAAAAACTTGAACTCCTGTCTACCGCTTTCTTTTATCTTCTGAAGACCATTAGTATAAATATTACCATCCATCTTTCCTTAGAAATTGTTCTCATTAATGATGAAGGTGATGATGCTGATAATGATGACTAACAATTACTGAGTATTTATATACTAAGTACTCTGCAAGCAGGTTCTTTTTTAATCTTTATAATAATTCTAAATCTATAAAACTTCCATTTTTATCTATGCTCTGAGGTCATATAATCCTTGCTGAACCATAATTTGAACTCAGACATTCTAACCACAGAGTTCATATTGTCAATCACTAGTCTATTATATCCTTCATGGAAAACTGAATCCAATAGTTCTGCTCTCACTCTATTTCCCTGTCTATTCTCCATGTACTATGCTTTCTTAGCCATAATTTTTCATAGTCATCCAGTCTCATGAATTTGAATGCCATCTATTCTTTGACAATCCTAAGATCATTTTTTTTTCCATCCTGGATCCCGCCCCTTGAGCTCCAGACTTCTGTATTGACAATTCCAGTTGGATTTCTAATAGATATATCAACTTGATCATATACAAAACTAAATTCTTGGTTTCTTCTTTTAAACTCTCTTCATCAGTATCTGATAAAATGGCAACTCCACTCATCTAGTTGTTTAAGTTAAAAATGTTAGCATCTTCCTTGACCAAGCCTTTCTTTTATACTCCAGAATTATACTTTTGAATGCATCCAGAATTTGACCACATCCTCACCTCCATTGCTACTAGTGGGGACTAGTCCCAGCCACCATTATCTCTTGTTCGATTAACTGTAATTTCTTCCTAGTGCATCGCTATTCTATTGATTTTGTCTAAAAATGGTATAAAGAAGTCAGAAGGAGTCTTTTAAAACAAGTTATGTCATTCTTACTTAAAAACTCCTTTAAAATAGAAAGCATGGATTTCTCATATTGCTCAGACCTAGCCCTGGCATCAACTCTGATCTCTTTCTCTCCTTCACTCACTCTATTTAGCTATAGCATCATCTGTGTATTCCAGGCCTACACCTTCTATCTTGAGTGATCCTTCTACAAATATCTATATGGTTAGTTCCTCTACTTTCTTTACAATTCTGTCAAATGCCAAGTTTTTCCTAACACACTAAAATAAGAAAACTTACTCCCCATCTCTTCTCCCTTAACCTGCTTCATTTTTCTCCATAGCAGAAAATACCATCTGACTTACTGTGTATTTACTTGCATCTCCCCAGCTGAAGTATAAGCTCCATGACTGCAGAGATTTTGTTTGGCTTACCTCCATATCCCCAATGCCCAGAACTATGCCTAGCACATAATGTTTGTTGAATAAATTAATAAATTTACACTTCCATTACTGGTGTATGTGAGGGCCTATGTCAACTCATTCCCAAGAGCATGAATTTTTATGTTACTTTTTCTTAACATGAAAAGTAATTCACTATACGAAGCAATTCTCTAAAGGAAAGCAGTAAAGTCAGATACATACTTGAAATGACTTTTTTTGCTCTGGCTAGAACTTCCAATAGTATATTGAAAAGGAGTGGTGACAGAGGGCATCTTTGTCTAGTGCGGGATTTGAAAGGGAATGCTTCTGGTTTTTGCCCATTCAGTATGATATTGGCTGTAGGTTTGTTGTAAATAGGTTTTGTTCCTTTGAGATATGTTCATTTGATACCTAGTTTATTGAGAGTTTTTAGCATAAAGCGCTGTTGAATTTTGTCGAAGGCCTTCTCTGCATCTATTGAGATAATCATGTGGTATTTGTCTTTAGTTCTGTTTATGTGGTAGATTACATTTATAGACTTTTTTTTTAAATTGTACTTTAGGTTCTGGGGTACATGTGCAGATCAGGCAGGATTGTCGCATATGTACACACATGGCAATGTGCTTTGCTGCCTCCATCCCCCCGTCACCTACATCTGGCATTTCTCCCCAAGTTATCCCTCCCCAACCGCCCTACCCCCTCCACTGTCCCTCCCTTGCCCCCTACCAACAGATCCCAGTATATGATGCTCCCCTCCCTGTGTCCATGTGTTCTCATTATTCAACACCTTCCTATGAGTAAGAACATGTGGTGTTTGATTTTCTGTTCTTGTGTCAGTTTGCTGAGAATGATGGTTTCCAGATTCATCCATGTCCCTATGAAGGACACAAACTCATTGTTTTTTTTTTTATGGCTACATAGTATTCCATGGTATGTGCCACATTTTCCCTGTTCAGTCTATTGTTGATGGACATTTGGGTTGGTTCCAGATCTTTGCTATTGTAAACAGTGCCACAATGAATATACATGTGCATGTGTCTTTATAATAGAATGATTTATAATCCTTTGGGTATACACCCAGCAATGGGATTGCTGGGTCAAATGGAATTTCTATTTCTAGGTCCTTAAGGAATCACCACACTGTCTTCCACAATGGTTGAATTAGTTTACATTCCCACCAACAGTGTAAAAGTGTTCCTATTTCTCCACATCCTCTCCAGCATCTGTTGTCTCTAGATTTCTTAATGATCGCCATTCTAACTGGTGTGAGGTGGTATCTCAATGTGGTTTTGATTTGCATTTCTCTAATAATCAGTGACAATGAGCATTTTTTCATATGTTTGTTGGCCTCATATATGTCTTCTTTTGAAAAGTGTCTGTTCATATCCTTCGCTCACTTTTGGATGGGTTTCTCTTTTTTCTTGTAAATCTGTTTTAGTTCTTTGTGAATTCTGGATATTAGCCCTTTATCAGATGGGTAGATTGCAAAAAATTTTTCTTCATTCTCGTTGGTTTCAAAGAACATCTTTATTTCTGCCTTCATTTCATTGTTTATCCAGTCAACATTCAGGAGCCAGTTGTTCAGTTTCCATGAAGTTGTGTGGTTCTGAGTTAGTTTCTTAATTCTGAGTTCTAATTTGATTGCCCTGTGGTCTGAGAGACTGTTATGATTTCTGTTCTTCTGCATTTGCTGAGGAGTGATTTACTTCCAATTATGTGGTCAATTTTAGAGTAGGTGCCATGTGGTACTGAGAAGAATGTATATCTATGGATTGGGGTGAAGATTTCTGTAGTTGTCTATTAGGTCCACTTGGTCCTGATCTGAGTTCAAGTCTTGGATATCCTTGTTAATTTTCTGTCTCATTGATCTGTCTAATATTGACAGTGGAGTGTTAAAGTCTACCACTCTTATTGTGTGGGAGTCTAAGTCTCTTTCTAGGTTGTTAAAAACTTGCTTTGTTTTTATTTTTGACCAAACAACTAATAAGGTATACACACACTGCTCTCATAATTAGTATAATCACTTAAAATATGGAGAAACAAAAGTATGCAAAAGTTAATCAAAATTCAATAGTGTTCTTATTAGTAACTGCTGTCATTTACACTTCTCTCTGGGTTGCCTAGGTCTCTCATTATGTCATTCCAACAGCAGGGCAGATGTTACAAGTGACTGGGATATGTTTGATACTTGTTTGCAAAGGAGGCTCTCTCTTTTTCAGTTCCTCCTTGAATCTTCTTTCCTGTGAGAGACTTTCAACACAATATTAAAGGGAGCAGAGAAAGCCAAGCACAAATGATGCATACTCCATAATCCTCAGAAATAGCTTTTCCTCATCACCAACTCTGTGGCATGGGAACACTAGAGAAATTTTTCTTTTTGCTGATATTTTCCCTAAAGTTCCCAGCCTTCACATTTTTAGAAAGGGAGTTAAGGCTACTCTTAACAGTCAAGAGCAGAAAGAATTTAACATCTGCAAAGTCAGTCTGTTTGAAAAAATATAAGTGTAATAATGATGAGATTACTATGTTAATATTCATCATAGAAAATTCTTTTAGACAATTCTTTAAAACATATTTGACTCTTTTTTATGTATAAAGCCCTATTTTGGACACTGGAGCTAGATCTGTTTCCTGCCTCATAGAACCAAAAATTTAGCAGGGGAGACAAAGCAAATCACAAATTTATGCCAACAATTGCTACAAATTAATCACATTAAGACATAGAGAGTAAGTATTGACTTCACCAATAAATTAAGTTTTAAAAGTTCTGTAATATAAAAGTCTGAACTGAAAGGGCTTTGGTTATGAAATACATTTCTGACTTAAAGTTAACAAATTGAGAAACATATTGTAATAGAATCCATACGAAAAGCATTATTAAATCACTCTCTAAACCATCTGTATCCCAACCCTTAGCATCACACAGTATACTCATATAATAATCCTTGTACCTGTCCCCCTGAATCCAAACAAAAAGTCCTTGGCATATTAAAATAAATCATTCCCCAGATCAGTAATATCAATGGAAGGAAAAAGGTGAAAACTATAGACATTGTGCTATTAGAGAAGATCATCCTGATTATAAACATTGCTTCCTCAGGCCTTTTCTAGTTATATTTCTTCCATTATTGTCTATCACAGCAGCACCCTACTTGTTTTATTGTGGAAACTAATCATAATAATTATATATATACATATATAAAACTTATATATCATATACTAATTTGTTTGCATTGTTTATTTATCTGTCCATTGTAGAATACCCACTTCTTGAAGGGAGGAATATTATCTGTGTTGTTCTTTTTTCTGTCTCCTGCATAAAGAACAGAGCTGGCATGTAGCTGATGTTTAATAAATATTTATTCAGTAAATATTTAAAGCGAGCCCATTATGTCAGACTCTTACTCTGTATATATTTTATTGAATGTGTGTCAAATATGACATGTTCAGTGCCTTCAGGTTACTTTTTCTTATAAAACATGTTATAGAAAAAGAATTCATCAGCATCTACCCAAGACAATGCCTCTCTCCTGCACTTAACCAGTCCTACAAATTAATTAGTACCTTTATAGGCTCTGTTGGTGCAAGTGATTTTTTGCATTTTTTAGTAGTACATAAGAAAAATGAAATCTACCTTTTTAAATGATCAGTTTTTGAAAACAGATTGTATGTTTATCAAATTGTTATGTTTTTATTGTAAATCAACTTGATGCAGTAGTTTTCATCAACATAACCAATATAAATGAGGACACAAAAAGAAGAGAGTGGAAATGAATTATAATTCTGTTTTGTTGCTTCTTATAGAGAATGTACATATTGGATATTAAATATGTAGATATAGATCAGACATATATCTGTTTTATACATGTAAAAATATTTATTATGAGAAATTGGCTCATGTGATTAAGGAAGCTAGAAAGTTAGAAGATCTGCAGCAGGCAAACTAGAGGGCAAGAAGAGCCAAATGGTATAGTTCTAGGTTGAGTCCAAAGGTATGAAAACCAAGAGAGCCAACAGTACAAGTTTCAATCTGAGAAGTGAAGCCTTCTTAGGCTTGAGACCCAAGGAGAGCCAGTATTCAGTCTGAGTTTGGAGAAGATTGATGTTTCAGCTCACCCAGTTAGGCAAGAGAAGTTCCCTCTTACTTAGTCTTTTTGTTCTATTCACTTCTTCAGTTGATTGGAAGAGGCACATTCACATTAGGGAAGGCAATCTTCTATGCTCAGTCTACCAATTCAAATGTTAATCTCATCCAGAATAACCTTCACAGACTCTCCAAGAATAATGTTTGACCAAATGTCTGGGCATCCCACGGCCCAGTCAAGTTGACACAAAATTGACCATCATAGCTTCTCAGTTCAGATACCTCCTTAGTGAAACTTCCCTGTCCCTGTAGTATATTACCCTCCCTTGAATTGCTTGGGAGCACAATATCCTTTTTTATATTCTTCAGAATTCTCATTCTCCAAAAGTATTCCTTTTTTTAAAAGATATTATTGGCATAGGAAAATGTTAATGACAAAACATTAAGTATGAGAAGTAATTATGTTTCATTTGTGTCTCAAAAATGGCCTTCTTATATATTTAAGGTAAATTGAGGTGCTGCTCTGGGTATCTTTAATTTCTTTTCTCTGCCCACCCACCACTGATTTAGCACAGTGGAGGCCTGTCCAGCAACCACTGCAAGAGCAAGGCGATCTTAGCCTCAAGGGTCAGGGAATAAGGAGCAAGCTTGGAGACTCATACACTAAAACCTATTGCCTCTCCTGTATTTCTTATTATCTAAGAGCCAGAAAGCACAAGTCTAGTTTAAATACATACTTATATATGCATTCATATAGAACAATATTTAGCAAGCTTTTAAGAGGTTATATAATTGAAAAAAAGAGAAAAAGAAGATCTTGTTCAGATAACTTTTATTTGTCAAAGTAAGAGGTTTTAAAGTAACAATCTGGCCAGGTACAGTGGCTCATGCCTGTAATCCCAGCTCTGGGAGATCGAGCTGGGAGGATGACTTAGGTCAGGAGTTTAAGACCAGCCTGGCCAACATGGTAGAACCTTGTCTCTACTAAAAATACAAAAATTATCCAGGGGTGGTGGCATTCGCTTGTATTCCCAGTTACTCTGAAGGCTGAGGCATGAGAATCACTTGAATCCAGAAGGTGGAGGTTGCAGTGATCTGAGATGTGCAACACTGCATGGCAGCCTGAGTTAACAAGCAAGACCCTGTCTCAAAAAAAAAAAGTTACAATTACAGTACCATACTTAATGTGCTATAAGAAATTTTTAGTATAGGGAACAAAAATTACTATATAACTCATTAAAACATTCACAAAGATATATCTTATTTAATGGTTCTTTTGCTCTCTTTGGTATTAAACATATGTCTCACCAAATTATAGCTGTCCAAAATTTTATAAGAATTACATTTGCATTTGCAAATACTAATCAATATTAGTATATGTATATTTATATATTTTATGTAATATGTATAATACATATACATATTATATATGTATAATTATATATGTATAATAATAACATATATATATATATTTTTTTTTTAGATGGAGTTTTGCTCTTGTTGCCCAGGGTGGAGTGCAATGGCGCAATCTCTGCTCACTGCAACTTCCACCTCCTGAGTTCAAGTGATTCTCCTGCCTCAGCCTCTCAAGCAGCTAGGATTACAGGCACACACCACCACACCTGGCTAATTTCTGTATTTTTAGTAGAGATGGGTTTCACATGTTGGGCAGTCTGGTCTCAAATTCCTGACCTCAGGTGATCTGCCCACCTCAGCCTCCCAAAGTGCTGAGATTACAGGTGTGAGCCATTGCGCCCAGCCCAATCATATTTTACAATAGTTGAGTGAATAAAAAATAAATTTAGAAAAATGCAAAAACCTACAACTTAAAAAGGAAATAAAAATTTACAAATAGAATTATCAAAATAAGGAAGAGTCAAGATCCATCCCCAAATTAGAGATTTAAAAATAATGACGTCTAAATCAGTTGTAAGTTTAAAACATTATATACCTAAATGACACATGATGTATCCTATGCCATAAGAATAATTGTTTGATTTGTAAGACAATTATTCATGAATACAAGTAAGATATTGTTTCTCAAAATGTCCTATTGACATTTCTAGTTCAAATGTAAGTTAAACTGATTTCCAGGTGTTTTAGATCTGTGCTTTCTGGCTTTTGGCTAATAATAAATGTAGAAGAGGCAACAGGTATTAATGTATGAGTCTCAAACCCTTCCCCTCATTCCCTGACCTTTGAGGCTTAGGTAGCCTTGCTGCCGTGGTGGCTGCTGGCCTGGTCTCCACTGTGTTGAGTGGGTGGTGGGCGGAGAAGAGTAATCTTAAGACACCCAGAGCAGCACCTCACTTCACCTTTGAGGACCCAAAGAGAGTCTCAAGTCAAAATAGGTAGAGGGAGAGACCCCCAGTGGACGAGAGAGAGAGAGATGAGCTGATGCTGATTGAAGTCGGCAAGAGCTGAGAAGAGAGGGAGGAGAGAGAATATGGTGCAGCTATTGAGCCACATAAAAAACAGAGGGAAAAGGAGAGTATGAAAGAGGATGTTAAGATAACTGGTCATGTAACTTTCCAAGAGAACTCAAGAAAACTTTGAATTTCTTACAGCGCATTTATTAGAACATTAAATTTCTTTGCATGTGATACCATATACAAGATGGGCCAGGCAGATCACTTTTATATGGGAGGATGAGAGCTAGGCCCTCTATTAAACAAAAACCCATATTAAGATTTTTATAACTTTAAGTACTAAACTAATCATCTGGTGTTCAAATACCATCATCTCTACTTCTAAACAAAGCTCAAACTCGACCATTTCCCAGTCCTTCTCTTTCTAACTGCTGCGTAATCTTGACTTGTCTCCTCTTATATATTTTCATATTTCTATAGCAAAGAAATTCCTTTTTAGTGTCAATCATATTATCAGTCTTCTGATATTAACCCTCTAGTGGTTTCTCATCAAACTCAGAATAAAATGCTAAGCAAGACTTCTAAGGCCCTCCATGAGCTCTGTCCTTTTGAGCTCTACATTTCATCTCTTTCTTGTTCACTTTTACACACCAACTCTGTCTAAAATGAGTTCCCATCCATCACTTTCTCAATTCGTACTCTCTCTATATTTCTTCTTGTAACACCCATCAGTACCTAAAATTATATCTTGTATTTCTCTACTTAATTTTTTTTCTATATCCTCTTCTATAATGTATACTCTATAAGGGCAAAGACTTTGCTCTGTGCACAGCTGCTAGTCCACAGGTAAACTAATATCTTTCATTCTAAGGTTGAATTAGAAAAGCCAGAGATTCAGTGTTATCAAATAATCAATCATCTGTGTAAGAAGTGCTAATAAGGCAAGGCTCGGTGGCTCACACCTGTAATTCCAGCACTTTGAGAGACTGAGGCAGGTGGATCGCCTGAGGTCAGGAGTTTGATCAAGACCAGGCTGACCAACATGGTGAAACGCCATCTCTACAAAAATACAGAAATTAGCCAGGCATGGTGACAGGTACCTGTAATCCCAGCTACTCAGGAGACTGAGGCAGGAGAATTACTTGAACCCAGGAGGAAGAGGTTGCAGTGAGCCGAGATCACACCACTGCACTCCACCCTGGGTGACAGAGCCAGATACCATCTCAAAAAAAAAAAATGCTAATAAGAATCCAAGAAAAGTAAATAATTTATGTTGAACTTAAGTTACTTCTTTAAATTTCAATAATACCATTGAACAAATCCAGATTGTTGTTGATCATCAACAGATTAATTATTCTACAATATTTGACTTTTTAGTGTACTTTTTTGGAAAGAAAAGCAGTAAATATTAAGTGATGATATCAGGGAGAAAAGCGGTTAGAATAAAAAGAGTGAGGAGAAAATGAGACAGAAGATGTAAAAACAAGGAGGCAGAGAATGAGGGAAAACTGTATTGCATGTGGGTGCTGGTCTTCAGTTAATTATTCTCCACATCCTTCATGGAAACACAGTTCAAGGACCTTAGTTTATGAAGTCTCCCACTGTTAGCTCCCCAGATGACCGTGGTGTTATATGTACTAACTAATGACCTCAAAATAGTGACTTAATATCATAAAATGTCAGAAGATTTAACGTAACTGTGGTAAAGATAAATGGTTCTCAAGTAATTTTTTAAATGTCAAAAATTTTATATACAAATAAGTATCTTTACATTCATTGTTTCAATTCTGAACATTCCTTCTTCTCCTCAGCCTTTGTTCTGATTTGTTGGGAAATGAAAAAGACTAACCTTATCAGATATATTTTTTCCCCGAGTTTGCCTGCAGCTAAACCAGATGGTTTATAAAAATATAATCATTTCTCAGAATTCTTAACTGAAACTTTAATAAGATAAATGTGTGCTTAAGAATAATCATACAGTATAATTATATAATATGCATTAATGCCTTTTTAAAAAATACCATATCTACTTTAATTTTCATAACTAATTCTAAGTGGATTTTAACAGCTAGATATTTTCT
This sequence comes from Cheracebus regulus, assembly GCA_963574635.1. NCBI lineage: Eukaryota > Metazoa > Chordata > Mammalia > Primates > Pitheciidae > Cheracebus > Cheracebus regulus. The sequence goes on along the minus strand of CAUYQU010058509.1, from coordinate 10,958 downwards.
TGTCAGTGTCTGGGTCTTGCTCTTGATCTCTGCTTCTGCTTCTATAGAAAGAAGAGCTCAGCTGGAAAACTGTCATTTACTCAGTGTCTTACTGTCTTATTGCTAGGGATTTGCTGCTCTCCCTACAGTAGTCTCTAAGTGAACTTTCCTTTATCCTTTCTCTTTTTCTGGTAACTTATCTTGCCTGTGCATCCTCACTTTTTTGGAAGTTACTTCATGCTTTGCACACCTTGGCTGTTCCCTGGCGGGCCAAAGGTCTCCTGTCTGTGGTCACAATCCTCTGCATTCCCCATCCTATCAGATTCTCAGCACCTGGCCTGACTCCCTGTTCCCCCTGAATGACCTTCCCTTCCCATTAAAGCTATGTCCTCTGCAAACTCTGCCACTGAAACCTCTAAGGACATCATAGTCAAGAAGGTCTTACTTTCTGTACATTATCAGGAAGAGTTTTGTTATTTTTCTGGTGCCATCAGGAATATATTTCAATGCATTTATTGAGAATCTATTATGTGCCAGGCTCTGGGTTTTCTCTACCAATTCTTACAATAATCCTCTGAAGTAAGTACAATTCTTAGCATTTACAAATTGTTTGTTTTTCCATAATCTTTGCTAGAACTGACAGGAATAAAATTACATCAAATATATTAGGTAGCTGGTTTCAGAAAGCAGCTTAAAGTATCTAGCACTTTTTTTTCCCTTCTTTATTATACTTTAAGTTCTGGGATACATGTGCAGAATGTGCAGGTTTGTTACATAGGTATACATGTGCCATGGTGGTTTGCTGCACCCATCAACCCAACATCTAGGTTTTAAGCCTCATATGCATTAGGTATTTGTCCTAATGCTCTTCCTACCCTTGCCCCCACCCCCGACAGACCCCAGTGTGTGATGTTGCCCTTCCTGTGTCCATGTGTTCCCATTGTTCACCTCCCACTTATGAGTGAGAACATGCGGTGTTTGGTTTTCTGTTCCTGGATCTAGCACTTCTTAAACTCTTTTTGCATAGGATTTTTTTTTCCATTTCAACTTCATAATTTCTAGATATAGTTTTTAAGAATGCTATGACCCATCAATAAAATAAATATTTGTGGCTTCTCCTTATTTGACATTTTATTCTACAGTATAGTAAAATAAATTCTCATTAGTTTAAAAGGCACACATTAAAAGGTTGACACTGCTAAAATTAACTTGTTAAAGCAAATGAGTAATAAAGTATAATTTAAATATATGCATAATGTTAGGCACCTACATAGCCTGGTTCATTGATCTCCTCATCACACATGATTTTTACTTATTAAGGAAAAAAATATATATAATATAAACCAATTGAAACCCATATAGGAAGGCTATTCCAGGTACACTGTAATTCTGACAACGGGATTGTAAAAAGGCTAAATTTAAAAAATTTTTTCTTGTAATGCCTTGCAAATACTAAAAATATTAGCTTTAATTAACCAGAATTGAGTTTTTACTATAGCAATGACTAAGATTAAAACTATGATAAAACAACCAAAATAAAATTGCATGTAATGCAAAAATCTTTTAATATACAAACTACCTTTATTTTCTCTATAGTTTTAACTACCTTTCCTCCTTCAAACAGTAATAAGCAGTAAGACTATTCAGCACTTCTCCTCTGGGAAGGGATGATACAACAGGAACAATGGCAGGTAAGGCAAATCCTTGGTATTTTTTAAAATTTATATTTTTTGTTGACAAATAATAATTGTATATATTGATGGGATTCATAGTGAGGTTTTAAAACATCATTTACAGTGATGTGATAGTTAATACTTAGTGTCAACTCGATTGAAGCGGGCAAGTATTGACCCTGAGTATGTCTGTGAGGCTGTTGCCAAAGGAGATTAACATTTGAGGAGTCAGTGGGCTGGGGAAAGCAAACCCACCCTTTATCTGGTGGACACAATTTAATCAGCTGCCAATGAATACAAAACTGGCAGAAAAAACGTGAAAAGGCAAGACTGGCCTAGTCTCCCACCCTACATCTTTCTCCCTTGTTGGATGCTTCCTGCCCTCAAACATCAGACTCCAAGTTCTTCAATTTTGAGACTCGGACTGGCTCTCCTGCTCCTCAAGCTTGCAGACAGCCTATTGTGAGACTTCGTGATCATGTAAGTTGATGTTTAATAAACTCCTTTATATATCTATCCTATTAGTTCTGTCCCTCTAGGGAACCCTGACTAATACAGTGATAAGATAAGGATAATTAGCATATTCGTCATCTCATGTATTCATCATTTCTTTGAATCAGAATGTTCAATATCCTCCTTATAGCTATTTGAAAACATATATTAGTGTTGACTATAGACATCTTACAGTGGTATAGAAGTGCAGAATTTATTCCCTCTATCTAGCTACAATTTTGTATCCTTTAACAAATTTTCCCCATCTCTCTCTTCCTTCTACCCTTCCTAGCCTCTGGTATTCTCTGTTCTACTTTTTACTTTTATTAGATTGACTTTTTTTTTTAACTTCCACAAATGAACAAGAACATGCAATATTTAACTTTCTGTTTCTGGCTTATTTCACTTAACATAATGTTCTCCAGCCCATCCATGTTGCCATAAATGACAGGTTTTCATTGTTTTAGGTCTGAATAGTACTTCAAAAAATATTTATGCTGTATTTTCTTTGTTTCTCTGTCAATGGAGAAACCTAGGTTGATTCCACATCTTGACTGTTGTGAATAGTGCTGCAAGAAATATGAGGGTGCAAATGTCTCTCCAAAACAATGATATCCTTTTCTTTGGATAGATTTCCAATAGTGGGATTCCTGGGTCATATGGCAGTCTTATCATAGTTTTCTGAGGAAACTTCACACTGCTCTTTATAGTGGCTGTACTAGTTTGCATTCCCACCAACAGTGTGTAAGAATTCCCTTTTTCCACATTCTTCTCAGGATTTGTTATTTTTGTCTTTTTGCTAATAGGCCATCCTAACTGGCATAAGATGATACCTCATTGTGGTTTTGATTTACTTTTCTCTGATGAGCACTGTTTGATTTATTGGTTAGCCATTTGTATGTCTTTTGAGAAATGTCTGTTTAAATTATTTACCCATTGTTTAACTTGTTATTTTTGCTGTTATGTTTGAATTCCTTGTAAATTCTGAATATTAATACCCTATCATATTAGTTTGCAAATATTTTATCCCATTCTGTAGACTGTATTTTCACTCTGTTGTTTCTTTGCTGCTGTGCAGAGGCTTTTTTAGCTTGATATAATCCCGTGTGTTTGTTTTTGCTGTTGCTACATGTGGGGTTTTTTTTTTATTATACTTTAAGTTCTGGGGTACATGTGCAGGATGTGCAGGTATACATGTGCCATGGTGGTTTGCTGCATCCATCCTTCCATCATCTACATTAGGTATTTCTGCTAATGTTATCCCTCCCCAATCCCCCCCACCCCCTTCTATCCCTTCACTAGCCTCCCCGCCAGCCCCCCGACATGCCCCGTGGTGTTCCTCTCCCTGTATCCATGTGTTTTCATTGTTCAACACCCACTTATGAGTGAGAACATGCAGTGTTTGGTTTTCTGTTACTGTGTCCATTTGCTGAGAATGATTGTTTCCAGTTTCATCCATGTCCCTGCAAAGGACATGAACTCATCCTCTTTTATGGCTGCATAGTATCCATGGTGTATATGTGCCATATTTTCTTTGTCCAGTCTATCGTCGATGGGCATTTGGGTTGGTTCCAAATCTTTGCTATTGTGAACAGTGCCGTAATAAACATACATGTGTATGTGTCTTTATAATAGAGTGATTTATCATCACTTGGGTATATACCCAGTAATGGGATTGCTGGGTCAAATGGTATTTCTAGTTCTAGATACTTAAGGAATCTCCACACTGTCTTCCACAATGGTTGAACTAATTTACACTCCCACCAACAGTGTAAAAGTGTTCCTATTTCTCCACATCCTCCCCAGCATCGGATGTCTCCAGATTTTTTAATGATTGCCATTCTAACTGGTGTGAGATGGTATCTTAGTGTGGGTTTGATTTGCATTTCTCTAATGACCAATGATGAGCTTTTTTTTATTTGTTTGTTGGCCACGTAAATGTCTTCTTTTGAAAAGTGTATGTTCATATCCTTCACCCACGTTTTGATGGAGTTTTTATTTTCTTGTAAATTTGTTCAAGTTCTTTGTAGATTCTAGATATTAGCCCTTTGTCACACGAGTAGACTGCAAAATTTTTTTCTCTTTCTGTTGGTTGCTGGTTCACTCTAATAATAGTTTCTTTTGCTGTGCAGAAGCTCTTAAGTTTAATTAGATCCCATTTGTCTATTTTGGCTTTTATTGTCATTGCTTTTGGTGTTTTAGTCAGGAATTCCTTGCCTATGCCTATGTCCTGAATGGTTTTGCCTAGGTTTTCTTCTAGGGTTTTTATGGTGTTAAGTCTTATGTTTAAATCTGGGGTTAATTTTTGTATAAGGAAGGAATCCAGTTTCAGCTTTCTGCATGTGGCTAGCCACTTTTCCCAACACCATTTATTAAATAGGAAATCCTTTCCCCAATGCTTGTTTTTGTCAGGTTTGTCAAAGATAGATGGTTGTAGATGTGTGGTGTTACTTCTGAGGTCTCTGTTTTGGTCTATATCTCTGTTTTGGTACCAGTACCATGCTGTTTTGATTACTGTAGCCTTGTAATATAGTTTGAAGTCAGGCAGTGCGATGCCTCCAAGTTTACTTTTTGTTGTTTTTGCTTAGGATTATCTTGGCTATGCAGGCTCTTTTTTGGTTCCATATGAAGTTTAAGGTGGTTTTTTATAATGCTGTGAACAAAGTCCATGGTAGCGTGTGGGGATAGCACTGAATCTATAAATTACTTTGGGCAGTATGGCTATTCTTCCTAACCATGAGCACGGAATGGTTTTTCATCTGTTTGTGTCCTCTCTTATTTCCTTGAGGTGTTGTTTGTAGTTCTCCTTGAAGAGGTCCTTCACATCCCTTCTTAGTTGTATTCTGATTTATTTTATTCTCTTTGTAGCAACTGTGAATGGGAGTTCACTCATGATTTGGCTGTTTGTTGTTGGTATATAGAAATGCTTGTGAATTTTGCACATTGATTTCATATCCTGAGACTCTGCTGAAGTTGCTTATCAGCTTAAGGAGATCTGGGGCTGAGACAATGGGATCTTCTAAATATATTGTCATGTCATCTGCAAACAGAGACAATTTGACTTCCTCTTTTCCTAATTGAATACCCTTTATGTCTTCTTCTTGACTGATGGCCCTGGTCAGAACTTCCAATACTATGTTGAATAGGAGTTGTTAAAAAAAAGGCCTCCCTGTCTTGCACCAGTTTTCAAAGGGAATGCTTCCAGTTTTTGCCCATTCAGTATGACATTGGCTGTGGGTTTGTCATAAATAGTTCTTATTATTTTGAGACTTGTTTTGTTTGAGTCAGAGTCTTGCTCTGTCACCCAGGAGTGGAGTACAGTGGTGTAACCTCAACTCACTGCAACTTCTGTCTCCCAGGTTCGAGTGATTCTCCTGCCTCAGTCTCCCAAGTAGCTGGGACCAGAGGCATGTGCCACCATGCCCAACTAATTTTTGTATTTTTAGTAGAGATGGGATTTTACTGTGTTGGAAGGCTAGTCTCAAACTCTTGTCCTCAGGTGATCTGCCCTCCTAAGCCTCCCAGAGTGCTGGGATTACAGATGTAAGTCATAGCGCCCAGCCTTGTTTTTGAGGTCTTATTCGTATCTTCCCAGACCAATATCCTGAGGCATTTTTCTCTGTTTTCTTCAGGTAATTTTATACCTTCAAGTCTTACACTTGTATCTTTTATCTATTTTGAGTTGATTTTTGTATAGGGTGAGAAGTAGGAGTTTAGTTTCATTGTTCTACACATGAATTTCAATTTCCCCAGTACCATTTATTAAAGAGATTTTTTTTCCAATGAGGGTTCTTGCCTTTGTCAAAAATCATTTAGCTGTATATGTGTGAATTAATCTCTGGGTCCTCTATGCTGTTCCATTGGTCTATGTGTCTGTTTTTATGCCAACACTATGCTATTTTGGTTACTACAGCTTTGTAGTATATTCTGAGGTCTGGTAGTATGATACTTCCAGCTTTGTTCTTTTTGCTCAGGATTACTTTGGCTATTCCTGTTCTTTTGCAGCGCCATACAAATTTTAGAAAAATGCCATTGGTATTTTTACTGGGATTGCATTGAATCTGTAGATTGCTTTGGATGGTATTATCATTTTTACAAAATTAATTCATCTGGTCCGTGAGCATGGGATGTCTTCCCATTTGTATCCTCTTCAATTTCTTTCATCAGTGTTTTTCAGTTTTCCTTATAGAAGTCTTTCACATCCTTGATTAAATTTATTCCTAGGTATTTCTGCTGCTGATTTTTATATTACTTTTGTATCCTACAACTTTACTGAATTTATTAGTTCTAAGATTTTTTGGTAGAGTCTAGGTTCTTCTTTATATAAGATCATGTAATCTGCAAACAAAGACAATTTGACTTCCTCCCTTTCATTTGGATACCCTTTATTTCTTAAATTACTGACTTTTGAAAATAAAAAGCCAGAGATCAGGCATAAGGGAAGATGATCTAGAAGAACACATGATTAGCTCAAGCCTGTTTTTAGTAAGGCTCATTTTTATCATCTCTAAAATGGGAAGGGTTACTTTAATTACTGCCACACTGCATAGCTGTTAGGAGTAAGTGGTTAAATAGATATAAAACCATTAGTGCTTAATAAGTATAGACATTAATGTTGGGTTGAACAAAATGAAGCTGTCATTTTGAAAGTCAAAAAGTCAAGTACTGAAATTTCACATGATTCAATCTCAGATATGTCACTGCCTGAATCTGTGGCAGTTTCCTGTTTCCCAAATTCAGTCTCACCTGTAGTAAATCCACCTGTTCTACCTTGGATGATATAAACACATGCCACAAGTCATCTGAGAATATAAATCGACTTAAAGAGGTAATTCTTGAAATAAAATTTCAAACTTCTGTTTGACTTTCCTCATAACCTCTGAAATCCTTTCAGTTGCAGAAGTGGAATGATCTTATTTATTTTCATTGCAAAATGACAAAAATACACTGGTAATTTTTTTTGAAATATGTGCTTTGTTTAAACAGAGTTGTATAGTGAAGATTATCATTAGTATCAGCACCCTTGGAGAGGATTCATATTTTACTATCTCTGGGAGAAAAAGAAAAAGCCTACTCTACCAACCAATCTCTGGGACTTAGCTAAATAATTATGGAACCAGAATTCAGGTCTTTATTCACCCACTTACCATCTGCTTTCTTGAGGCTATATTCTAAGTAATTGAATCAAGAGATGAGAAACATGAACATAACATAAAAGATCCAGCTGACTTGAAAGAGTATGCATTCCAATATTACTATATTTAAGAGCAAAAATAAACTTGTATACTGGTAGTATTTCTATAAACCTGAATATTTTGATGGGATCATTACTGCAAATCCTTTGTGTAATAAAACATTGGAGTTTGAAATTCTGTTCAGAACTTCTATTCAGATCATACAATTTTCAAAATCTAAATTGGGTAGCTAATCTAAATCCTGTCTGTGTCTTCAAATGAATGCAGCAGTTAGAGTTCTAGCACATATGGCCAACAACTTAGATGTGTGTTTAAGATACTATAGAAAAGACCTGGTCGGGCAGGCACTTTGTTGGATTTTAAGAGAATGAGATTGCGAAGAATTTGCACATGCATTAAAAGTAAATGTTAGAGTACGTATATAACACTTAACAGGTATTTGGCTTCTAAACAGAAATAAAAGATGTTACTTTGCAGTATTTATAATGAGCAAATATTTTGGAAAGATCAAAATATTAATCTTTCCTATTGATCCATCTTTTGAAGTTTTGATATTCTGATCCTCCTTATTAGAATATGTCTTTATTAAAGACTTCTGAAAAGTCTTTAATAAATTTCCCTTTTTGTTTAAAATAAAGGCAGCACCTTCTTTGTAGGTACTACGTGATTGGAAATTTACTTTGTTATTTGTGTTTAGTTATCCAGCCTACTTTTTTAAAAGCAAAGTTTAGAATCCTATCATTAAAAATTGAATACTAAACCAAAAAGAATCTTTTGTTCATAAGGTAAAGTTTATTTCTTCTATCTGTAGTAATGCCAGGCAAACTGAAAAAAAAAGTCAATTGCAAAGTAATACTAGGAATTCTCTGACATGGGAATTTTAATTGTGACTATTTTAATAGTATGCTATATTATTTTGTTATAATCTTATTAGTATAAGATTTATATTGTTATATGTACATATGGATTATATTTGGATTACACAATCCCTGTTGTACATTAAAAATAAAGATAAATATTTTAAAAGAGCAACAGCCTTTAAAAGGTTATATATGGTCAGATTTAATTTATGCAACTATCTGCTAGTAGTTAATGGCTACTTCTCTGATTTAACTAAGATAAAGTATAATGATGATGGGTAAAATGTACTTTTTATTTTCTTCTCCCTTAATAGTAAAAGACATCTACAAAAACTCTAGTATCAAAAACTCAAATATCACACTTAATGAAGAAGATTTTTATTCATTTCTATTCTAGGTAAGAATAATAGAAGAGGGACTGCAATGAAAACTATCATTCAATATTTTCCTTGCAGGCAAAGACAACATGATAGCTCAAGGAAAACAGGTAAGAGATACAAGAAATGGAAAGGAAAGGGTATCCATTAGGAGTAGTCTCAGCTGTACATACAGAAAAATCTTAAATAATACTTTAAATAAGATAGGAGTTTCTCTCTCACTTAAAAAAAAAGGGAATGAGAATCTAGAGGCAGGCAGACAGGATTGATGTGGCAGCAACACGGTGATCGAGGACCCATACTTCTATCTTGTGGCTCTACGAGTTTTGCATATGGCCTTATGTTCAAGGTAAACTCCCAGCCATTGCATTTTCATTCTAGTGAATTTTAGGAAGGAAGTAGTGAGGAAGAAAAACTCACCTTTTCCCATGTAAGGAGGCTTTCCTAAAGTCCCACACAACACTTTGCTTAAATCTCATTTATCAGAATGAAGTCACAGGATCATACCTGGTTGCAAAATTGCCTGGGAAATGTAGTCTTTTAGAAGAGTGGCAGGGTTCCCATACAAAAATTGGCATTTGGGTTGGACAACCAGAAGTCTCTAGAGAAAAAAAAGTTATTACTTCTAGATATTATTACTGTCCAAATAGAGAAGTGCAAAGGCACTCTGATATATACTTTTAAAACTAAAAAGAATCTTAAGATTGAGGTATATACCCAGAGAAAATAAGATAAATATCATGTGTGAGTACACAGAAATGTGTGAAATATTTATGGCAGAATTTTCGGTAATATAAAAATGGAACACATTAATGTCTATTATAGGACGAATGAATAAACAAGACGGTTGCATATTTATTTCATTTATAAAATCAAACACTTGGCAATATTAAAATTAGTGAAATTTATTTGCAAGTAGTGACAGTTAAGTTTCAAAAACATTGTTCACTTGATATATATCATTTATTTCTTTAAAAAAATCTGAAAAACAGTTAGTAATATATTAACATATTAAATCTAGATGATGGGAGTTCCCAAGATTGTGTCTGTTTTTGTACCCTATTATATCTTTGGTATCTTGCACATTATAGCCAAACACCATCTCCATTTTAAGACTGAGGAGACTTGAAGAGATGAATAAATGTGCTCAAGGTCATGTGGTTACTAAGAACTGAGAACCAAATCCATGCCTGCCTGATTCTAGAGACCCTAAGCAACTTCAAGAAGTAGAATTTAGCCCTATTTTCAGCCACAAATCTTTCATCTATAACAAAGCCACAAACAAGCATCCATTTAAAGCTGTCCCTGATACTTGCTAAACTGAATACATCAAAAGGTAAGACTAGTTCAATATAATTTTAAAATGGTTAAAAACTTTGTATGTCTATAAGAAATAGCAGGTATTTTGAAAACAGTTTGGCTAGAAATGTAAAAAGCTAGAGACTGTTCAGAGTAACAGTGTTTAATAGGAAAGTTCGTTTTTAAAAAAGTAGAGTTGAAAGAGACAGGATGAAGGTGCAGATGTGAAGTTGCCTATGGGGCTCAATAAGCAGAGAACATCTAGGCTGAAGGCTAAATCGATGTTTTACCTTGCAAAGCAATCACTGATTTCTCTTGGATGAAAGCTCAGGAGTAGGCAGAAAAGGCAACTGAACATCCATGGAAATGTAGTAAATGCAGTTTGGATCCTGACTAGCTTCTGCAGATCACATACATACATTTGTACTCCCCAGTAACTTTCCTGCTCCTGCCGAGAGGCTCTGAGATGTTCCACAGGCGTTTCTAAACCCAAGGCAAATTAGACTTACAAGACTGTGAGCCCCACTGGGGTAGGAAACATACCATTCATTTTTGTTTCTCTAAATCCTAATTCAGTGCCAGGCTTCTAACAAGTGCTAACAAAGATAGGATAAGTAAATAATGGCAACTCATTATTCTATCCTCCAAACTTGCAGACAGCTTACTGTGCAGTGCAACCATGTATCATCCAGAGGCCTTACTGTCTATGAAGCTGGGCTGCTAAAAGTCATTCTTTACTGTTTTTCAGACCTCATAGCCAATATCAGATATTTGCTGAGTCCTCTGAAGTCTTTCTTCTCCTATTGATACCCACTAACCATAACTTAATCAGAGAGATTTTTCCCAAAATGTAATTGCAACATGATCCTATATGATTTTTTCTTTTTGGAAAAAGAGAGAAAAGGAGAAAGAAAGAAACAGCAAAAAGAAAAAAAGAATGAGAGAGAGAAAGAAAGAGGAAGAGAAAGAGGGAGAGAGAATGGGATTCTTGTTTCATTGCCCAGGCTAGAATGCAGTCTAAAAATGGGTATTAAAAACCTCTTTTATGCCAATAATTGTGCTTAACAATGGAGACAGGAAGGA
>CAUYQU010058507.1:0-21799 GCA_963574635.1 Cheracebus regulus | reverse complement strand
CGCCAGCTGAAAGGGTCGCGCTGGCGACCTGTGGGGCTCCTCCACTGGGAATGTCCTGGTCTGTGGGCAGCGAAAATTTATCGGTAAGTGTGGCGTCCACTGGCTCTTTGCGCTTTTACTGGGAGCTGCAATCCTGAGCTGCTAGTGATTGGCCATCTTGGATCTCTCTCCTTTTCTGTTACTTTAAAAAATTTTTTTTATTATGCTTTAAGTTCTGGGATCCATGTACAAAACATGCAGGTTTGTTTCATAGGTATACATGTGCCATGGTGGTGTGCCGCACCCATCGACCCATCATCTACATGAGGTATTTCTCCTAATGCTATCCCTTCCCTCTCCTCCAACCCACTGACAGGCCCTTGTGTGTGATGTTCCCCTCCCTGTGTGCATGTGTTCTCATTGTTCCACTCCCACTTAGGAATGAGAACATTCAGTGTTTGGTTTTCTGTTTCTATTGTGTTAGTTTGCTGAAATGATGGTTTCCAGCTTCATCCATGTCCCTGCAAAGGATATGAACTCATCCTTTTTTTGTGGGTGCATAGTGTTCCATGGTGTATATGTGCCACATTTTCTTTATTCAGTCTATCATTGATGGGCACTTGGGTGGGTTCCAACTATGTGCTATTGTGAACAGTGCTGCAATAAACTTATGTGTGAATGTGTCCTTATAATAGAATGATTTATAATCCTTTGGGTATATACCCAGTAATGAGATTGCTGAGTCAAATGGTATTTCTGGTTTTATATAATTGTAGAATCACCAAACTGTCTTCCAAAATGGTTGAACTGATTTACACTCTCACCAACACTATAAAAGTGTTCCTATTTCTTCACATCCTCTCCAGCATGTGTTTTTTGCTGACTTTTTAATGATCACTATTCTAACTGGCATGAGATGGTATCTCATTGTGATTTTGATTTGCATTTCTCTAATGACCAATGATGAGGATCTTTTTTTTCATGTATTGACCGCATGAATGCCTTTTTTTGAGAATTGACTCTTCATATCCTTCACCTACTTTTTGATGGGGTTGTTTTTCCCTTGTAAATTTGTTTAACTTCCCTGTAGATTCTGGCTATTATCTGCCGTCAGATGGAAAGCTTTGTCAGATGGATAGACTGCAAGCATTTTCTCCCATTCTGTAAGTTGGCTCTTCACTCTGATGATAGTTTTTCTTTGTTTGTTTGTGTTTTTTGCTGGGCAGAGCTCTTTAATTAGATCCCATTTGTCAATTTTGGCTTTTGTTGCCATTGCTTTTGGTGTTTTGGTCATGAAGCCTTTGCCCATGCCTATAACCTGAATGGTATTGGCTAGGTATTCTTCTATGGTTTCTATGGTTTTAGGTTTTACATTTAAGTCTTTAATCCATCTGGATTTACTTTTTGTATAATGTGTAAGGAAGGGATCCAGTTTCAGCTTTCTGCATATGGCTAGCCTATTTTTTCAACATGATTTATTAAATCAGGAATTCTTTCCCCATTGCTTTTGTCAGGTGTGCCAAAGATCAGATGGTTGTATATGTGTGCTGTTACTTCTCAGGCTCCTGCTCTGTACCATTGGTCTATTTGTTTTGGTACCAGTACCATGCTGTTTTGATTACTGTAGCCTTGTAGTATACTTTGAAGTCAAGTAGTGTGATGCCTCCAGTTTTTTTTTTTTTTTTTTTTAACGTTAGGTGCATAGTATATCTGGCATTTCTCCCCATGTTATCCCTCCCCACCCGCTGCTGTCTCTCCCTTACCCTCACAACTGCCCCCAGTGTGTGATCTCCTCTCCCTGAGTCCACTTGTTCTCATTGTTCAACACCCACCTATGAGTGAGACTATGCAGTGTCTGGCTTTCTGTTCTTGTGTCAGTTTGCTGAGAATGATGGTTTCCATTGCTTAGGATTGTCTTGGTTATATGGGCTCTTTTTTGGTTCCATATGACATTTAAAGTGGTTTTTTTCTAATTCTGAGAGACTAGGATTGCAATCCCTGCTTTTTTTTTTTTCTTTCCATTTGCTTGGTAAATATTTTCCATCCCTTTAAGTCTATGTGTGTCTTTGCATGTGAGATGGGTCTCCTGAATACAGCACACCAATGGGTGCGGCTCTTTATCCAATTTGCCAGTCTGTGTCTTTTAATTAAGGCATTTAGCCTATTTCCATTTAACGTTACTATTATTTGTGAAATTAATCCTGTCATTATGATGCTAGCTGTTTATTTTGCTTGTTAGTTGACGCAGTTTCTTCATAGTGTCAATAGACTTTACAATTTGGTATCTTTTTGCAGTGGCTGGTACTAGCTTTTCCTTTCCATATTTAGTGCTTCCATCAGGCCCTCTTGTAAGGCAGATCTGGTGGTGACAAAATCTTTCAGCATTTTCTTGTCTGTAAAGAATTTTTTCTTTCACTTATAAGGCTTAGTTTGGCTGGATATGAAATTCTGGGTTGAAAATTCTTTTCTTTATGAATGTTTACTATTGACCCCTCACTCTATTCTGGCTTGTAGAGTTTTTGCAGAGAGAACCACTGTTAGTCTGATGGACTTTCCTTTGTGAGTAACCTGACCTTTTCCCTTGGCTGCCCTTAACGTTTTTTCCTTCATTTCAACCCTGGTGAATATGACAATTACAGAATCATCAGATTGGGGTTGCTTTTCTTAAGGGGTATCTTCGTGGTGTTCTCTGTATTTTCTGAATTTGAATGTTGGCCTGTCTTGCTAGATTGGGGGAGTTGTCCTGGATAATATTCTGAAGTGTGTTTTCCAACTTGGTTCCATTCTCCCCATCACTTTCAGGTGCACCAATCAAACGTAGGTTTGGTCTTTTCACATAGTCCCATATCTCCTGGAGGCTTTGTTCGTTCCTTTTATTTTTTCTCTAATCTTGTCTTCACACTTTATTTCATTAAGTTGATCTTCAATATCTGATATCCTATCTTCCACTTGATCAGTTCGGCTATTGATTCTTGTGTATGCTTCAGGAAGTTCTCGTGCTGTGTTTTTCAGCTCCATCAAGTCATTTATGTTCTTCTCTAAACTGGTTATTCTAACTACCAATTCATTTAACCTTTTTTCAAGGTTCTTAGCTTCTTTGCATTGGGTTAGAGCATGCTCCTTTAGCCTGGAGGAATTTGCTATTACCCACCTTCTGAAGCCTACTTCTGTCAATTCCTCAAACTCCAATTTTATTCCCTTGTGGGTGAGGAGTTGTGACCCTTTGTAGGAGAAAAGGTATTCTGAATTTTTGAATTTTCAGCCTTTTTTGCTGTTTGTTTTTCATCTTTGTGGATTTATCTACCTTTGGTCTTTGATGTTGATGACCTTCAGATGGGGTTCCTGTGTGGACATCCTTTTGGTTGATTTTGATGCTATTTTCTGATTGTTAGTTTTCCTTCTAACAGTCAGGCCCCTCTGCTGAAGATCTACTGGAGTTTGCTGGAGGTCCAATCCAGATCCTGTTTGCCTGGGTATCAACAGCGGAGGCTGCAGAACAGCAGAGACTATTGTCCATTCCTTCCACTGGAAGCTTTGTCCCAGAGGAGCACCCACCAGATGCCAGCTGGAGCTCTTCTGTATGAGGTAATTGTTGACCCCTGCTAAGAGGTGTCTCCCAATCAGGATGCAAGGGGGTCATGGACCCACTACAGGAGGCAGTCTGTCCTTTAGCAGAACTTGAGTGCTCTGCTGCTCTCTTCACAGCTGGCAGGCAGGAATATTTAAGTGTGCTATAGCTGTTCCCACAGCCGCCCCTTCCCCCAGGTGCTCTGTACCAAGGAGATAGTTTTATCTTTAAGCCCCAGAATGGGGCTGCTGCCTTTCTTTCAGAGATGTCCTGTCCAGAGAGGAGGAATCTAGAGAGGCAGTCTGGCTACAGCAGCTTTGTGGCACTGTGGTGGGGCCCACCCAGTTTAAACTTCCAGGCAGCGGCTTTGTTTACACTGTGAGAGAAAAACCTCCTACTCAAGCCTCAGTAATGGTGGATGCCCCTCTCCGCAAGCTCAAACACTGCAGGTCAACTTCAGACTGCTGTGCTGGCAGAGATAATTTCAAGCCAGTGGATCTTATCTTGCTGGGTTCCATGGGGGTGGGATCCACTGAGCTAGACACTTGGCTCCCTAGCTTCAGCCCTTTTTTCAGGGGGAGTGAAGAGTTCTGTCTCCTTGGCATTCCAGGTACTGCTGGGATATGGGGGAAAAAAAACAAACAAAAAACAACAAAAAAACAAAAACAAAAACAAAACAGCTGCAGCTAGCTCAGTGTCTGTCTAAATGGCCACCCAGTTTTGTGCTTGAAATCCAGGGACCTGAGGGAATCTCCTGGTCTGCAGGTTGTGAAGACCATGGGAAAAGTATAGTATCTGGGTCAGAATGCACTGTTCTTCATGGCACAGTCCCTCACGGCTTCCCTTCGCTAGTGGAGGGAGTTCCCAGTCCCTTCCGCTTCCTGGGTGAGGCACCGCCCCACCCTGCTTCTGCTTGCCCTCAGTGGGCTGCACCTACCATCTAATCAGTCCCAATGAGAATCTCAGAATCCTTTACATCATTCAGAATGTAACCTGTCAGAACAAAAGAAACCACATCATAAATGTGAATTCTAAATACATAGCTCCTTTTAAAATCTAAAAATAAAAAATAAAAACAATATTTAAAGGGACCTCATTTGTTTTCCAACTATCTGTCTCCTCACTCTGATAGAAGCACCATGAAATCAAGAAATGTTTTCAGTCTATGAATTGACAATTCTCAAAAGAAGATATACAAATGGCCAACAAACATATGAAATAATGTTCGACATCACTAATGATCAAGGAAATGCAAATTGAAACAATGCAATACCACCTTACTCCTGTAAGAATGGCTGTAATCAAAAAATTAAAAAAAATAGATATTAGCGTGGATGCAGTGAAAAGGGAACACTTCTACACTGCTGATGGGAATGCAAACTAGTGCAACCACCATGAAAAACAGTGTGGAGATTCCTTAAGGAACTAAAAGTAGAACTACCATTTGATTCGGCAATCCCACTACTGGGTATCTACTCAGATACTCAGAGGAAAAGAAGTCATTATATGAAAAAGACACTTGCACACGTTTATATATATATATATACACACACACATGATGGAATACTACTCAGCCATAAAAAGGAATGAATTAATGGAATTCACAGCAACTTAGATGGGATAGGAGACTATTATTCAAAGTGAGGTAACTCAAGAATGGAAAACCAAACATCAGATGTTCTCACTCATAAGTGGGAGCTAAGTTATGAGAATGCAAAGGCTTAAGAATGACACAATGAACATTGGGAACTTGGTAGGAAAGGGTGGGAAGGGGGTGAGGAATAAAAGACCACAAATTGGTTACAAGGTATACTGCTCCAGAGATGGATGCACCAAAATCTCACAAATCACCGCTAAAGAACTACTCATGTAACCACATACTACCTGTTCCCCAATAACCTATGGAAATAAAAAAAAATCATGTTGGGAAAACTGGCTAGCCATGTGCAGGAAGCAGAAAGTGGACCCCTTACTGACACTTTACACTAAAATTAACTCCAGATGGATTAAAGACTTAAACCTAAGACCTAACAGCATAAAAACCCTAGAAGAAAATCTAGGCAAAACCATTGAGGACATAGGCATAGACAAGGACTTCATGACTAAAACACCAAAAGCCTTGGCAACAAAAGCCAAAATAGACAAATGGGACCTAATTAAACTCCAGAGAATCTGCCCAGCAAAAGAAACAATCATTAGAGTGAACCTGCAACCAACAGAATGGGAGAAAATTTTTGCAATCTACCCATCTGACAAAGGGCTAATATACAGAATCTACAAAGAACTAAAACAGATTTACAAGGAAAAACAAGCCCATTCAAAAGTGGGTGAAGGATATGGACTGACACTTTTCACTTCAAAAGAAGACATAGATGAGGCCAACAAACATATGAAATAATGCTCATCATCACTGGTCATCAGAGAAATGCAAATCAAAACTACACTGAGATACCATCTCATGCTAGTTAGAATGGCGATCATTAAAAAATCTGGAGACAACAGATGCTGGAGAGCATGTGGAGAAATAGGACACTTTTACACTGTGGGAGTGTAAATTAGTGCAACCATTGTGGAAGACAGTGTGGCAATTCCTCAAGGACCTAGAAATAGAAATTCCATTTGACCCAGCAATCCCATTACTGTGTACATATCCAAAGGATTATAAATAGTTCCATTATAAGGCCACATGCATACGAATGTTCATTGCAGCACTGTTTACAACAGCAAAAACCTGGAACCAACCCAAATGCCCATTGATGATAGACTGGACAGGGAAAAGGTAGTACATATATAACGTGGAATACTATGCAGCCATAAAAAACGATGAGTTTGTGTCCTTTTTAGGGACATGGATGAATCTGGAAAGCATCATTCTCGGCAAACTAACACAAGAACAGAAAATCAAGCACTGCATGTTTTCACTCATAGGCGGGTGTTGAACAATGAGAACACATGGACACAGGGAGGGAAGCATCACACATTGGGGTCTGTGTGGGGAACTAGGGGAGGGACAGTCAGGTGTGCGTAGTCGGGGAGGGATAACATGGGGAGAAATGCCAGATATAGGTGATGGGAAGGAAGGCAGCAAACCACATTGCCATGTATGTACCTATGCAACAATCTTGCATGTTCTTCACATGTACCCCAAAACTTAAAAAGCAATAAAATATATTTTAAAAAATAAAAGTTCTCAATCTTTTTGGTAGAAGGACTTCTCAGCCTCTATTTTTAATACAGATTTTATGTTTACTTAAAGCTATGATTTTTTTATTCATGCCACTGATTGGTAATTGGGTGGCTTTGTGCATCACAGAGTCCATGGCAGGGGTCAACACACAACTTCATGGAACACAAGTTGGTCTAGTCAGGCAATTATCCTTGAACATTTTCCCCACCACTACCCTATGGGTGAAGGAGTTAGTTGCTACTAGATACTCATGTCCTAGTGCATTCAATCCTTAATCTCTGATTGTGCTATTATGCAACAGTAGAAACCTGTAGAATCTTTTCCCATTCTGTTGCCTTCCAACTTTATTTGATTGAGACTGACTTAAGCCAAGAAATAATAATCATTAGCTTTTCCTTCCCCTGTTGCACTCTTGGATTCACATGAGAAAGCAGCTAACATTTTCTGATTCAAGGAGAATGCAGAAACGTGGAGTAGAATTAACTTGCCTTCGGGACTGGAAAGTGCAGCCATTTTGCAACTTGAAGCAGAGCTTCCCTTAGTGAGCTGCAGACCTATGAGCAAGAAAAATAATTAATTATTGTAAATGAGATTCTTTGATAGTTTGTTACACAGCAAAAGTTGACTAATACCTCAATATTCTGTCTAAAAATGTCTCCTTCTCCCTTCATTTTACAAATCAAATGTGCATTTTCCTTCTACTGAAACTTTCTATTATGTATACTGCATTCATACATTAGGCCCTCCTAACTAAATTCCACATTATTATTTTAAAGTTCTTCTCTGAAATATTCTTGCCTCTCTTACTTCTTAATAGGTACCAAATTATGAAGTATTTGCAACATACACCTTCACTCTACTGGCTGACTTAATGGTTAAGTGCCTGAAAAGCATGAAGATAAAAGGAATGCAGCCTGTTAAACTGTATCTGTGGATCTAACTCTGAACACTGTCTCCAAAAGAGTTTCAATTAACACGATAAAAGAAGTCGTAACCTTAAGCAGAAACAAAATTCAAAGATAAAATCTAAATAAATATGGCCTGTGCTTTTGTGTGTGTATGTGTGTGTGTGTGTGTGAGAGAGAGAGAGAGAGAGGCAAATTTTCTTAGGGAAACAGATACAACATTTTGTATTCAAATATTTGAAGATTACTTCTGCCAATGGAAAATAAACTTGCTTTATGGAATATAAGTGGTGAGAACAAGATCCAATGCCCGGAAATTTCTTCTCTGTTTTGGAGAGATGCTGCTTGCTGCCATTAGGAATGTCTGGATATGGAATGGGCCACCTCAAGAACTGCAAATGTGCTTCCACTGGTGACTTTCTGCAAAGATTATAGTCACCTTTTATAAACATAAGAGACTCATGCCTACCATAAATGGTAGTATCCATTAATATAAATAGAGTCTTTGTCACCACAACCAATCTTCAACCAACCTACCTTCCTTCCTGCCTTCTTGCCTTCCCTCCCTCCCTCCCTCCCTCAAGTAAAAAAAATATGGATCATCAGCTGTGCACCGGGATAATGTTCAACACGGGGATTGCAGTGGCAAAGAAACAGACAGATGTGTTTTCTGACCTCATGGAGCACTCCTTTGACTGATAAAGTCTGATAATAAATAAATATATAATAAATGCAAAACATGAATAGAGAGCACATATAGGGCATAATTGATATATTTGAAAATTTGCCAGGGTGTTCCTCTCTCTATGCTATTGTATATTTTTTTTTTCACCAGTTTGGTCTTGAGACCTGTCTAATGATAGTGGCCATAAGCGCTAGCCTTGCCTGACCAAAAATTCATGAGACTTAGTCTTGGATGACTACAATATGCCTTTTATCAGATATGTCTTTATCCTGGCAGACTACCTAATGCCTGTGTCCAACCTGTGACCAGGTAGCTCTCTGAAAACTTATTTATAGTAAGACATCCTTGTGACTTTTGTCCGACTTGTGTCCAGTTTATTTCTACTAAGATATCAGCTCTATAGGAGGTCCTAACTGGGAAAGAAGTTAAGTTTGGGTGGTTCATTCAGGAAAAAACAGAGTAGGTAATTCAACAAAACAACATGCAATAACAAACAGTTTATTATTTATAGGTCCCAGAAAGAGAGGACAGCAAATCCCTAAGGACCAATGGGAAAAGGCAAGCCGTCCAGGATGTGGATGCCCAACCAGTGGGTGGGGAGTGAGAGAAAGTGAGCCAGAGATCTTGTGCTGAAGTCTTTATTAAAATCCATGACATTACTGAGGTGGGTTTCCTGCGGAGAGTTCTAATGGTGAGTTTAGAGCAAGCAGGCATGAGTTTCATGAAGTTCACTGTGACTGAGAGGCAGTCACTGTAGTATATCTGAGCAGTGCATGAGGTGTGTGGAGTCAATAGGTTATAAATAGTTTTTCCATAGGGAGATGGTCACCAGGAGTTGGTTGTATAAAATAGATATCTAGATTTGGACACATTAAGAAACTAGACAGGCGGAGAACTGTAAACGAGGGTGACTACACCTTACTCCTGATATGAAAAAATTAAACATATTCAAAATGGATGCCAAGGCAACATAAAATTATAATTCACTGAAAATCCTAATTACAGATATACACTGCGCCTCAGACAGTTTAACGTCCAACAGCTAATGTGTGCTGGAGTTGGATTTAAAATCCAAGTCTATCCAATCTCAATGTCTGCACTTTCATTGCACTTCAATGGGTGGCTGAAGTAAAGCCCTAGTAAGGCACCTACACCCCAAAATGCTGAGATTCACATGACATAGGCTGTGTTCATGAATATCAGTGACTCAACAGTAAAGCTGCTTCCATAGCAATCATTTATTTTTAGTAACATTAGAAATATCTAATTAAATACTGGTATGAAATTAAAATAAAAGATATGGTAAAGTATAGGCTATAAAGAATGGTGGAACTGTTCATCTAAAAATAGTAACTTGCATTTTTAAAATACATAATGCAGTAAGATTTACCTGTGAACCCACTGTGAAGCTATGTTTTCTTTGTATTCAAAATCCTGCCACCAAAGTTGGTATTTTCCCATAAATGTGAATAGACTGATAAGAACAAGTTATTTTCTGAGACACTTGCTGCAAAATCATGTAGACAGTAATTTTGTATGAAGAATAGACCTGAATAATCTTTGTTATGTTCTTCCTGGGTATGACATTCAGTTAAATAATTACCAGGGACTTAACTGCAATGTACCAAAAAGAGACAGGCAGTTGTGTATATGCAACACATGCTGAGTTTTCACTCAAATGACCTAAGTTCAAGTTCCAGCTCTCAGCCTTAATTACCATTTTTCTATCTATAAAGTGGGCATAACATTCTGATTTCACAGGGTGAAACAGAGTGTTCAGGGTTGAAAGGAAGTGTTGTGCTACCCATAGAGAAATATGTCTTCATGGCTGAAACTAGAAGCCATTATCCTCAGCAAACTAACACAGGAACAGAAAAACCAAATATCACATGTTCTCACTTATAAGTGGGAGTTGAACAATGAGAACACATAGACATAGGGAGGGGAACAACACACACTGGGGCCTATCAGAGGAGGGAGGGGGTTGTAGAGAGCATCAGGAAAAATAGCTAATGCTTTCTGGGCTTAATACCTAGGAGATAGGTTGATAGCAAACCACATAGCACATGTTTACCTATGTAACAAAACTGCACATCCTGCACATGTACCCTAGAACTTCAAATAAAATTTTTTTAAAATGTAAAAAAAGAAATATGCCTTGTAAGTGTAAGAAAAGAAATAAGACAAAGTATATTGCTTTTGTCTATAATAATTTTAAGTTTCTAAATGTTCAGTTTTCTATATACAGTGAGTATAAGCTTGTATGTTTCCCCTTTACACATAGTGTTGAATCTCTCTTACCTCAACAGTTAAGAATTGTTCATTTAATTAGAACATGTGGACACAGGGAGGGGAGCATCACACACTGTGGTCAGTTGCGGGGGCCAGGGGAGGGACAGCGTGGGGTGGGGAGGGATAATGAGGGGAGAAATACCAGATAGAGGAGATCAGGGGATGAAGGCAGCAAACCACATTGCCATGTATGTACCTATGCAACAATCCTGCATGATTTGCACATGTACTCCAGAACCTAAAGTACAATAATAATAAAAAAAATTGTTCATTTATGGCTTATGGAATTGTCTCTGTCCTAATCTTTCTTGGAAACTTTTTCTTTTGCTGCTCTACTAATCTTCTGTGCCCCATGCTGTTTCTACCTCATATCCATTGAATTAAAATGGATGCATCTTTGTTCCAGAGTTTAAACTACTTTAGAGTGCCCTCCTTTTTCTATCTGCATTTTCTTAAATGACATCTTTCACATTCACAGATTTTGATTGTTCTGATTCTCACTGTTTCTGATTTGGTTCTGTCTAGAATTTTTGATCAGCTGCAACTTTAAGAATGTGAGTTCTGTTTTAATATGTGCTCTGTGAAGTACCTGTCTGTAAAGCCAGAAGTAGCAGACTTTTCTAGTAGGGGAAGCAACACCTGGGTTGTTTTGGATGTTGGCTGTAAGTGAGTAACATTCAGTTGGTTACAACCTGAGAAAGCCTTCCCTGCTGTGTAGATGCCAATGACTTAGAACACGTGTTGTGCTGTGCTGCACACATTTCTCTAGTAGGCTGCAGCCAAGGATGTGTTGTTTAACTGTTCTGAGTCCAGTATATGAAGGCTATGAAAGTGTTTTAAAATCTTCGAAATTCTCCCTATGGAAATGTTTTGTATTATTACTATCATTGTCATTAGCATTGTGAGCTCTTGTGCTTTTCCTATATTACAGAACTGGTGACCGTCTATGGGAAAGGCTCTTCCCTCTCAAGTTACTGCCTAATCTTGAAATTACTGGTACAGAAATAAAGACATTATATATTTATTATTTTGGATTCAAATTTATTTAATAAAACATTATTAAATACCTATTATGTGCTAGGGACTTACCCATGTTCTGAAAGGTACAGTCATTGGATATTAATTATACTATGTATTTTTTCAAAATACATTTAAAGGGATCATGGAGTATTATCATTGTCCTTTAATGGGTAAATGTTAATGAGTGTTTAAATACTTTATAGGTTGTAATTCTCAAAATGGCCCCTACACCACCATCATCAGCAACACCTAGAAACTTCCTATAAATACCCTGCTAAATCACCATCACTTGGGAACTTACTAGAAATGCCCTAGTAAATCAGAAACTCTGGGGGTGGCTCCCAGCAATGTGTGTTTTGATAAACCCTCTAGATGATTCTGATGGTGCTAGAGTTTGGAACCCAGTGTTTTACAGGATGCCAGTTACAGACGGTGGCAACAGGGCTGGGAGGGTGGAGGTAGGAGAATTAAGTTTTGATCATCTTAGGACAAAATAAGAAAATGGTATGTACTTCCACTACGAAAGGAGAGGACTTGGTAAAAACAATTCAGATAAGGGATGTGGAAAGCCTAAATTTTACCACTTAGAGGGCATCCAGATGAACAGACATATAAACAATGAAAAGAATAAAAGCTACTGAAAACTTGAAAACTTACTTGAGGTGTATCATTACTTTACTCAGAGATGATTGACTCAGTAGTGAACACTGTTGACGTTTGAGCCCCAGTCTATCCTTGCAGACAACACTGCAGTGTCCACTGTGCTTATGGATCCTTAGAACAGAACTCTTTCTATAGATGCTTTGGTGACATACTGTCTTTTATTCTGCTGTAACTGGCATATATTTCCAGTTGGCTTTGTTCCTGAAATGTTTTATGTTGATAACTTGTCTCACTGAAGGTGTCATCTGCAGTGATTCACATACAACTTGAAAAAGTATGAGACAACATAACCACCAAGGAGAACTTTAGTTTTGTTGGTAGAATTACTCTTTGTAGGTCTTCTGAAAGCCATTGTGGTTTATTCATGTATGTATGAATGTGTGTGTTTTAGTATAATATGCACATCTATGTGAATGTGAGTATGTTTTTCCAGTGATATGCTTAGAGAGAAAAAGGCAATAAACATTTCATTACCTATGATGAAACTCTTTGACTATAAAAGGTTTCTTTATTCGAGTTAAGAATGTTTCTGCTTTTAGTCAGTTCACAGCACTTGCGTTGTCAGCATACACTATATAGAATTTCTCCTGTGAAATTCTCATTAACTTATATTAGTATCCAAGCCATTAAGTTTGGATTTAGACTATAAAGGGAAAATAAACCAACCCTTTGCTTCATTGTTGATTATGTGTGTCATCCAAATCTCCCCTTCCCAGTGGCAAAGGCCCTCATGGTCATTAATATACTCAATCTTTTTAAATTACTGATTGTAGGAGCTTCCAACTACATTTTCAGATTATATTATGTCATGTTGCTATTAAATTAAAAACAAATCATTCTTCATTTAGTTAAGCAATGCACCTTAGGGACTCTCAATAAATATTAATTAAATTGTATTTCATGTAGTTATGATTCTATTTGAATAACACAATCTGTGTCTAGATAGAACAAATGGTTAGAAATACTGGCAGGTATGTTTTATTTGGAAGAGTGTAGAGTATGTGCTTGGCTATAGAAAAAACGGAGGGTAGTATAGACACAGCAGTGGTCAAGGAAAGCATTATAAATTTCCAAATCACAAATATGAATTTGGTTAAAAGATGAAAAACTTTATAACATTCCCCCAATTGCTCAGAGGCCATGGAAAATAGACTGTAATTAAATGGAACTTATTTTCTTTTCTCCCTACTCTTTCACCTTTCCTTCTTTCCTTGTGCATTTCCTTCTATTTATTTATAATACACACACATCAATTGTGAACATGCAGTGTAGTCATGAGTACTTTATGAAACTGGAATGGTAAAAAGTTGAGCTCTGGTCTCTACTTGCTGGCTTTGTATTTTCAGATGAGTTACTTTATATCTAGGATTTTAGTTTTCCCTTCAGTAAAATTTCTGTCAAACTTACTTGTAGAAAGGCAGTGTTTTATCTGTCTATTTATCACTCAGCAAAACTTATTGATTATCTACTATGTTGCAGAGACTGTGCTCTGTGCACTAGCAGATGCCTGTGATCCCCTGACATGAACAAGATGCATTGCTAGACTCAAAGAGGAAAATACATTACAAGAGAAAAGGGGATAATATTTAAGATTTTAAATATCCATGTACTCTGTAGGCACTCATTTAATTCTCACTACAATGTTATAATGTGGGAATAATTATAAACCAATGTTAAAAGAGCAAGGAACTGAGGCTTAGGCTCAGAGATTATTTAGAGACTTTTCCTAGGTAATACAACTCCGAGGTGCTAGAAATGGGCTGTAAACCCACAAAATCTCACCATAGAGGTTAGGATATTGAAAATATTGCCTCTGGGCTGGGAATGGTGGCTCATGCCTGTAATCCTAGCACTTTGAGAGGCTGAGGCGGGTGGATCACAAGGTCAAGAGTTCAAGACCAGCCTGACCAATATGGTGAAACCTAATCTCTACTAAAAATACAAGAATTAGCTGGGCATGGTAGTGCACACTTGTAGTCCCAGCTGCTTGGGAGGCTGAGGCAGGAGAATCACTTGAACCCCAGAGGCAGAAGTTGTAGTGAGCTGAGATCACGCCACTGCACTCCAGCCAGGGTGACAGAGCAATACTTCATCTCAAAAAAAAACCACACACTCACACACACACACACACACACACACACACACACATATATGTATATTGCCTCTTTCACTCTAAATAAATAATATATGCTATATATGTATATATATATTATACATATATTATATGTATACATACATATAATCATATACACAATTATACATAGGTAGTATATTTATATCCCATTTTGTTCTAAGATTATTTTTAAGAAAATACAAGCATAATATTTATATTCCACTTTGTTCTAAGGTTTTTAAAGGTGATCAAATATAAATAATAGTTTCAGTCCATGAGTATCTTCCAGTCCCTAGGAAACACAAATATAATATTAGAGACATGTACAAAATCTTATGAAAATGCTAAATAAAGTAAAATCAACTGCGTAAGTAACCTAAGAAAGCTGTTTCAGAGGAATAAATATTTGATCTATGTGTGAGAAAACAATAGGTATTTACCAAGAACAGAAGGAGGTGAGGTTAGGGAAAAGGATACCAGGCATAGGTGAACATGAGCAAGGGCATGACCTTGGAGTTGCAGTATCATAGGTAAAATATTTACTGAGATGTAAGAATCACGTAGATTAAAGGAGAAACAATATTGAGCTGGAGAGAGGTCTTCTAAGGTCAGTGTAAGTGTCCAAACAAGAAACCATATTATCTCCAAATTACAGATGAAGAACTTGACAGGAGATACAACAATTCAATTTTTTGACATTAAAGAAAACAAGAAAACTTTACCTAAATCTAAATTTGGTATGCTTATATCTCTCCAAAATCATATTGAATTATGAAAAATCAAATTTATCAATGTGTGAGAGAAGTAGAGGGCACATCAAAGAAAGCTAAAAGAGAAATGGCAAAGCAAGTAGTGAAAAGCTTATCAGCGAGAAAGGTCATAAGAAAACAATACTCTTCAGATGACTTCAACTGGGATGTTGTGAAAGCAGAAGTAGAGAAGAGAAGATTTTAGAATTGCTTACATTAATAACATTATAGTGCATCATATAGAAATAAACAACTTGGAGGATTAAGGTGATATTAGATTGCATAAGTTTCAGTTAAAAAAAAAAGTTAAGTGATTATAGAATAACATAGAAATTATAATTGAATGGCTAATCCTCATGTTCAGGTTGATCTGGAAGGCAAATGGAGTTAGGAGATCTATGGGTTATATACCCAGGAAGAGACATATGAAGTATATGAAATCTAGTGAGGCATTTGACTATTTCTTTTGTTTACTCTGCTTACCAAGGGAGATATTTGAGCTAGAAGATAGTGTGACTATATGAATAAGTGACTCCATGCCTGATTATAATCAAGAAGTGTTGAATAATTGATTGATCCATTCCTGGTGTTACTCCAATTCACCCACACTGGCTTTCTTGCTGTTCCTATAATAGACCAAGCATAATTATATTCCAAAGCTTTGCTGTTTTTCCTCACCCAGATGATGTAATAGCTTTTTTTTTTTCCACTTCATTTAAGTCTTTGCTCAAACATTACCTTAGGAAGGTCTTCCCTGATCACTTATTTAAAATATACACCCTTATGCTCAATTTGCATTACCATAGAATTTATTTCTACATAGCACTAAACAGTATTTACCATTATGAACCTATTTGTGTCTACCACAAATATCAGGACTTGTTTTTAATATAATAACTTTGACTCTACACCTACTGGCATATAGTAGGTGTTTATTAAATATGTACTGAATCAAGGAATGTCTGATCATGACTGGGATGGGATTCCTTGCAGAATTCTGCAGAAATGTCCTTTTATACTCAGTAATTATATAAACATAGATGACTTTTCAAAATCATGGAAACTTCAGGAAAGATGGCAGAGGGAGTAGATATGTTAGAAAAAGCTCTATGCATTTTTACTACAACGCTTGAAATATACAATTTAATGATCAGTTTCTTTTTACCATATGTTCTAAATATGTTATTTGAAGCAAATAGGTGAATGATGCAAAGCTAGCAGATAATCCCTAATATGATGCACTACAGCACTGTGATTCAGAAAGATTTCAAATAAAATGATGAAATAGTCTACATCTAAGAAAGTGAAATGGAACAGGAAAATTGTTGAAAACTACACTTGAATTTGATAAACCAACTACATTGAATTCAAGAGAGTGATGGCACAATTAAAACTAATTCATAATGAAACAAATTCAGCCTAGTCAAGACTTGGAAATTGTAGTAAATCATAAACTGTATTATTATGTAAAATTGCATCAATATTTGGCTTTGTAAACAAAATCAGTGTCTAAAGTGATAACTTCATTATATTATTAGTTGAATACATCCTTCAATTTATGCATTCATTCATATGATTAGTAAATATATACTGAGTATCTGCTATGTGGTGGACATTGTTCTCAGCACTGAGGATGGGGTAAGCATATCTCCACACCTGAGGTACATTTTTTAAGTAGTAGGAGGCTACACCCCTCTCTGCACTCCAAGTTAATGAAAGTATTGACTACTGACAAAACATTGGCATGCATTTAGCAGGAATATGATGAGGACAAAAGATGAAATCAGTAAAAATGAGAAGGTTTATCTTATTTATTATTTTTGAGAGAGTAAAAAAATATACTGTGTATTGCTTTGAAGTTGAGAACTGAAGTCTACAGATGAACTTAAACATTAAATGGGACTTATGTCTGCACAATCCCAAATTAACGACCTCTTGACATCACTCTCCACAAAGTACTAATCTCTCCATCTTAAATTTCTTAAGCATAGAAGAAAATTCTGCTTTTAAGAATAGTTTAGACCTTCTTTATCAGAGGTTGAAACAGGCCATTTCAAATTCTAGATTTCTGTGAAAATGAATTACAATCTCTGAAGCAGATTCCAGAAGGACAACTGAAATGTGGTAAGTGGGTGGTGTGTTTAGAAAAAGAAATTTTACAGTCTGTCATCTCAGAGTTTGAAATATTCTGAATGACTTACAAGATCACTGGTAGAACTGTGCTTGTTTTATAAAGCTGAGGGGAAGTGAAGCAGAGTCCTGAAGTTGAAGATTGTGCTAGGAAATTTGCAAGCAGACTATAGAAAAAAGGAAGGATAGAATAGAGAGGAAAATTGTAACTGAGTTACTAAAGCCATTAAACTTTGCCTAAAATGAAAGCAAGTAAAAAGATGTTTGTATGACTAATGTGGAAAATTTTTAAAAGCTGAAAGTTGTAGTAGAATATCTCAATCCCCTTTGTAAACCTATTTTTATTTGTGGAAAGTGGGAGATGATACAGTTGGAACTGGAGAAGGTTTGTGGAAAAAGATGATATCAGGACGAATACAGGTTTCTTGGAAATAAAGCAGTGGAAGGAAGTCTTGTGAAGGTCAATGCCATGAGATGATTTTATTGAAATCAAGTAGAAATATCAAAGAAATATAATATTAAATAGAGATGGAAAAAACTTTTAGTATATTAACTTGTGCTATATACCCAAAAAATTATAGAAATTGCTGGAAGGAGAGATTTGCACCCAGGTGAGTAATTAGGGACAGTAGAATGACAGAAACAGAGATTGAATGGGAAGACTGGGGGGAACTATTAGGAAGGTATCTCTTAAGGGTTGATTTGGAAATGGCTGAGCAGTCTGATTTTTACAATTTGAAGATGATTCCTCCTCAAATTTTATTGGTTATGCCAATGTTTATTTGAGAAAATATATCTTTGGGTAAGTGGAAAATACATTCACTTCTTTGAATGATGAGATGAGATAACAGAAATAATATCAGATTGTGATTGGGACAGAAGTGAAGATTAACTAGTAAAAGAGGTAGAATGACTCCAAAAAGAGTTAGAAACTCCAAAATGTTAACTATATCTTTTAACTTAAGACGACATATTAAGGCTGCCTGGGAAAGAGAGTAAAATTATGTCTTCAAAGTCAAGTTAATTGAGTAAAGAAACTTCACATATTATAACTTGCCAATTGTGTATATTGCTTAATCTCAAGATTCCTTGCACTGTGGCAGAACATAGACAGTAAAATACTGTGATGAAAGTCATGGAATGTAGAGTCAGACTTCCTGGGTTTCAATCCAAGATGGTAACTTACTCATTACCATCTAACTTTGAACAACATAGTTAACATTTCTGTGACATCGTTTTTTTTTTTTTTGCATTTATAAAGTTGATATAATAAGATTCATTTCAGAAAGTTATTGTGGGGATTTAAATGAGTTGATAAATGGAAAATGGAAAAATATAAAAGTTTCTGACATATAATGAATGTACTATATGGGATAGCTATTAAAATTCTAAATAGATGGCCAAGTGGACTGGTGCACCTTTTTATAAGATTATCCATTGTTGAATCTTATTACTAAAGGTCTTGTCAAGAGACAAGAAAAACAAATGCAGAACCTCTTGATTAAGGAATTCTCTGGGATCTTTGTTTATCCTAGCTATTTCCTTTAAGGCAAAGGTAAGTGGAAGAGTTATCTTTCATTTTCTCGCTCTGATAAGATTGGCAGAATGAATAATGATTTTAAAAATTAGTTTATCTAGATCGCTTTATGGAAATGTCAGTGTACTTTTTGTTATCAGAGATTTGGAGCTGCTTGTTTTCTTACATTATTAAAGTTCTCCATGGCATCTAAAATGCCCTTTTACTCTAATTTGATCATTCTCAGTATCAATCCCCAGTAACTTAGGAATCCATATTTCCATAAATGCAATCAAATCATCTTCTCCTTTAGAATTCACCGACTCTAGAGTCTAGCAATACACAATCAACTTCGGTTTTTGAACCACTCAATCTTGTTTAGCAAAACTTGATTAGATTCTATCATCCTACTCATTAAAGATTCCATCTGTTTAAAACTTCTTTTCTGTTTATAACAAAATGTCTTTCTTGATCTCTGCTTCTTCATGGCTTACTCACTTTTTGAATTTTGTAATCCACAAAGAGTATCTGTGACATGTTTTTATTTTCTTTTGGCTTTAAAAAAATGACTTTTAAAATGAAATTACATAATTTTTACTACAAATTAAGAATTCCAGAGAGGCTATCCCACTTGACACAACAGAGGGCTAGACTAAAATGAAATATAAGTAATACATAGCATAGAGGGACAGCAAGTTCAGCTAAAAAACACAAATACAAAGAAATTTCTGAAGATGATGGATATTTATAATACCTTGATTGTGGTGAAGGTGTTTTAATTAAAAAGAAAACAAAATCCCAAAAGCAGAAGAATGGGAGGATTTTGATAACAGGTATCAAAAAATTAGTCAAGGAAAACTTCAAATCTTATGTGAGACATTTGTCTGGAGGAAAGATGCTTAGAGGATGTGTTGCATAACAGTGCTTAAAAGGATCTAAGATCAAGAACTGGGAAACACAGGCAAGGTAGACTAGTATAGTGAGGTGAGTATGGGTTCTGTAAATAAAATTTCCTGTTTTCAAACACCAACTCCACCATTTATCTCTTTGGTAAAGTTACACAGAATCTCTGAATTACGTATTATTTTTCTTTGAAATAGGAAGAACACATTTACTACTGAATGTTGGATGAGATGGAATTCTTAATTCATTGATATAGACTATTTTTTAGATGGTTTGACATTTTTCTGGCATATATATATATATATATATATATATATATTTGAATGTGATCTACTGTAACATGTTTTAGATGATCAGATTTCAGCCACACTGCATTTTTGTCCTTCATCTTAAAAACATTTGCCATTCCTTTATGTAGAATGTTTCAACTGTGGTATTTCTGATCTTGCCAGTCAATTCTGAACTTATTCTCATTTACTCAGAGCCCTTCCTTTTACAATGTATGGTGTGTCAACACATTTCTATTATTTTCATGGTATACACTATTTTGTGAAATTATTTTGCTCATTTATGTATACATTTACTGTTTTTCTCTCTCACTAGAATGAGAGTTTAGCTGTCTGAACTCTGTGCTATAGACACTCAAATTCTATAGCAGTTTTTTTTTCACAGAGTAGGCAACAAATAATTATTTTTTGAACTAATGATTAACTTACTAAATATATATAAGTGCATAAGGCAGTACTTATTCAGGACCTAAATATTACTTGAGTAACAGAATAACCAGCTACCTGGGAAGAGTTGCATGTAGCTTAAATAGTAGGAAAGAACTTATATTTCTTCCTTGAGGCTGTTTTAATTGGATAACCCAAATGTGCAGCAGGAATTCTTTCTTTGTGAAATAATACACACTATATTTGAGAGGGATGTGTTTGGATAAAAAAATCAGTACATTTATATTGATTACCAATTATAAACAAGGTATATAGAATATGAAGATGAACAAGAAATTGTACCTGTCTATTAACAGTTTACAATATGGGAGAGAAACAAACATTAGACAGTATCAAAAATTAAAGGTTAAAGAATATATATTAAATAATAATTTAAAAGATCATTTGTGCTTTTCCTTCATATTTTACTTTTCATTATGAGAAAGTCCGATTGCTTAACATGCAACAGTGACAGAAATGGACAATTATGTAAGTCTTCAGGACTTATTGGCTACCCAAGAAAGTGGGAAATTAAAGAAATATTAGTTTCTGATACTCAGCTGAAAAAAATGAGATCTACTTTTGGGAGCAAATGGATTAGAGTATACCCCCTAGCTAACTAAAATCTCCTGACAGGTTTTAGAGTTTTCTGTCTCATTAAACTAATATTAAAGTATTTTGCTACAACATCTAGTGCCAAGTCACCTTTTGATACACATGAGTTAAATTAATTAATGAATAAAAATAAATATTCAGAAGCCTAGCTTTCCATGATTACATTTTGGGATGTGGATCTCAACATCAGAATGTTAAAAATAAGACAGTAACTCATGGATATATGCCCTTATGATCACATTTCATACTCAAAGTTGAGGCACACGATAGCAAAGTGACTTGTCTAAGTTAGTTGCAGAGCTGAAAATCCAGATATTTTGGGTCATCATCTAACATTTTTTTCTTATTATGTATAATTACAAAAAAAATGTTTCACTGATGAAGCAGCATATCACATAGGCTATAAGTTTCTAATATAAAGAACAGAGTGCAGATATTACAACTAAAATTTGTGTGTGTGTGTGTGTGTGTGTGTGTGTGTGTGTTTTATCAGCAGATACCATGGCATTCAACAGATTCTCAAGATGGCGTATGTTACTTTAGAAAGCATTACAAATGAATCTACAAAGAACTAAAACGGATATACAAGAAAAAAACAAACCCATTCAAAAGTGGGCGAAGGATATGAACAGACACTTTACAAAAGAAGACATACATGAGGCCAACAAACATGAAAAAATGCTCATCATCACTGGTCATTAGAGAAATGCAAATCAAAACCACATTGAGATACCATCTCATGCCAGTTAGAATGGCGATCA